>SZWC01006671.1:95951-126992 GCA_023375785.1 Penium margaritaceum | reverse complement strand
AATCTGGACAAGTACGGCTTGGTGGAGGCTGCAGGAATCTTCTGGCACAGAGAACAAGTTGTTGTGCCAAACTCGGGAGACCTTCGAGCAAAGGTTATCTCCCAGTTCCACGACCCGCCAGTCGCAGATCATGTGGGCCCCCGAAAGACCGGACACGCACTCTCGGACCACTATTGGTGGCCAGGATGGAGTTTCGATGTCCGTAAGTATTGCATGACATGCGACCCATGTCTTCGGAATAAGGCTAGTAACAAGAAGCCTGCTGGACTCCTCCAACAGCTTCCCATTCCTGGGACTCCATGGGAGTGCATCGGCATGGACTTCATTACTGGTCTTCCAGACACGGCCTGTGGCCACGATGCAATACTAGTGGTTGTGGATCTTTTGACGAAGATGACACACTTCATTCCTACAACCACTGACGTGAACTCAGAGGAGACCGCTCGTCTGTTCTTTGAGGGTGTCGTAGAGTACCACGGCTTACCGTTGCGCATTATCTCCGATTGAGATCGAAAATTTGCTAGTAAGGTCTGAAAAAAGATGCACGAGTACTTTGGTAGTGAGTTACAAATGTCGACAGCATTTCACCCTCAAACTGACGGACGAACAGAGCGCATGAATCGCACTCTGGAGTAGATGCTCTGCATGTACGTGGACCCTGCCATGCATGATTGGGACGAATTCCTAGCACCGGCAGAGTTTGCAGTGAACAACTCGGTGAACGAGTCCACACAGTTCACACCTATTGTGTTGAACAATGGTCGGCATCCAGTGGTACCCTCTTCATTGGTGAAGAGTGGGAGTACAGGAGGGCAGGTTCCTTTCGCTCAAGCCTTTGCCAAGCGCATCGACTCCTTGTTACAACAGGCGAAGGGTCACCTTCAAGCAGCTTGGCAGCGACAAAAGGCATATGCCGACAAAGGTCGCCGGGAGGTCTTGTTTGACATCGGTGACAAAGTACTGCTTAGTACTAAAAACCTTCGGCTGAAGTTGCCAGGGGCAAGAAAACGTCTACCGAAGTGGATTGGGCCGTTTCCCATTGTGGCACGCATCGGGCCAGTAGCATACCGATTGCTACTTCCACCGAGTATGAAGATACATGACGTGTTTCATGAGAGCCTGCTAGCTCCGTACACGACAGAAGGAACCGTTCAGCCACCGCCAGTAGTCCTAGCTGCCGACGGCCAATACGAGGTCCTTCGCCTACTCCAGCACCGAGAGCGTACTCTTCGGTCGTGCGTTGTCAGGGAGTACCTTGTTCATTGGGCCGGTTGTGGACCTGAACATAATTCATGGGAGCCCGAATCTCGGTTACCAATAGGGGTGGTCAATGAGTATTGGAGCAAGCTTGCAGCTCGCACAGATCGACGTGTGTCAGGAGGTACCACCTGAACGCGGAAAAGTGAACAACATTCCCACAGGGCAGCATTCATGGACAACGACCATAGGAGGTTGGGGACGCCCAACATGATTGTCGCGCGGACGCTCCAGCCTAAAGGGGGGAGGCCACTAGCCGTTCTGACCTATAAACTGCAGCTTAGGTCTAACTACCATGCACGTGTTCATGTTTAGCTGGTGGTTGAAATCATTAATTTTCTTTCACAATGTTGATGACTCACTGACTGACAATCCTACTTGTTGTTCATGAACCGGGACGGTTCATAATAAGTGGGGAGGAATGTAGCGGGAGGGCCGATTCGGCCCTCCCTCCTCGCTGAAGCGAGGGGTGGTTGCGCACCACCCCTCGCATCAGCGAGGGCTGGCCGGCGGCCAGCACTTTGCTGGCCGCCGGCCAGCTCGCTGCCGGCCGGCTGGACGGCCGGCGGCCGGCCAAGCGACCGGCCGGCCACCGGCCGGCCAGCCGCCAGCCGCTGATCGCGGCCTCAGGCCGATCGGCGGCTGCGGGGCCACGAGGGCCTCGAGGGCGAGGCCTCGTGGCCTCGTGCCCTCGCCCCCCCTCGCCCTCCTTGCAAACCAGCAAGCGAGGACGAGGGATAGGGGGAGCGAGGGTGAGGTCGAGAGAGAGCTGGCGCAAAATCGCCAGCGTGCCTCGCACGCGACGATTTCACGCCAGAACCGCAAAACGTAAATCGAAGTTCGTTTACGACGAACTTTGACATAAAAAAAACAAAATAACTCGTGCGAACACACAAGTTCGAGATAAAAACCCTCGGTTTGGGTCCCAAAACCAGGGGTATGGTTAAAAACGGATATGGGCCTCCGGAGACTCGAAATATTCGAGTCTCCCTGCTCTGGGTCGTTGATGACGATTGCCCCTCAGTCCTGCGAAGGGGGTAAACCCCTGACGCGGACTGAGAACGCCATTCTGCGAACTCCGACGACGACTTCAGAGCAGGAGCTGGAGACTCGACACGTTACAATGGCCTACATGACATGGGTGTGGAACCCGATTCCACATGGGCCACTCCCAAACAACCGCACCCCGTACGAGCTGTGGTTTGGCCGCCAAGCTGACCTCTGGCTCGCGCGCGTGTGGGGATCCCTTGCCTGCGTCTGGTTCACACCTGAGCAACAAGGGTCTAAGCTCTTCCCTCACGGCTGCATTTGTGCGTTCATGGGCGTCGTCCCTCGCTCCAAGGCCTGGCGCTTTTGGGATTCGAGTCGACGCCGCATTGTCGAGTCACGTGACGCACTCTTCTTTGAGCACCTCACGTATCACAATTTGACCGGTGGCAATGCGTTGCTGCAGCACGCTCCCGGTTGTGGTCCTCTCTCCTCGCGTGGAGGAGTGTTTTGGGCCGGCAGACTTTGTCCGCTCGTGCACCCCTATTGCTCCTGAGCCGTCCCACTCCTCGGGTGCCTTGCCTGCCCATCCTGCATTACCTATTACTGCCTCGTCCGCCTTGCCAGTTTTGCCAGCGTCGCCTGTTGCTCCTTCGCCCGCCTTGCCAGTGTCACTAGCGTCGCCTGTTGCTACTTCGCCTGCCTTACCAGTGTCTTCGGCGTCGCCCGTTATTGTCTTGCCCACTTTGCCAGTGTCACCGGCATTGCCCGTTGCCGCCTCGCCCACCATGCTAGTGTCTCCGTCGTCGCCCGTCACTGCCTCGCCTACGTTGCTAGCATCACCCGTTGTGCCGACATTGCCACTTAGTGCCTTGCCTGACCTTGCATCTCCTGCTTTGTCCGAGCCGTCAGTGTCTATGTCAGCGGCACCTGTGCTTCGGCCGCCTGTGTCCCCTGCCTCTACTTTATCTGCGCCCCCTTTACCGGTTGCGTAGCTCACTGAGACTTATCTGCGTTTCAAGGGTGGACGCTTGCGTCCTCGTCCCAGTCGTAGCGTACGCAGTGGTGACCCTGGCACGAAGGCCCTCGGCCTTAGTGCTTTGGGCCTCAAGGAGGTTGATCCTGCCTATGAGACGGGCCTAGTGCTCCTTGCTCATGAGCGCCATTTGGCACTTGACTCTGTAGAGTCGACGGTCACTTTGGGTTCTCCCTGTGTTGCCTATGCTCTGGCCACGCGCAACGTGACCGGCGCAAGGCCTGACCCTAGTGTGGCCGGTGTGGCGCCAGACCCCAGCACACTCCATGAGGCTATGGCAGGGTCTGACTTGGCGCTGTGGCGTGCTGCATGTCAGGCCGAGCTCGCTGCCATCCAGGAGCACAAGGTCTTCGTGCTTGTGGACGTGCCTCATGTTTGCAAGGCTGTGAAGGCCAAGCGGGTCTTGTGCAAGAAGCTGAAGCCGGATGGCTCAGTGGAACGCTATAAGGCACGACTGACTGCCAAGGGGTTCTCTCAGGTAGAAGGTATCGACTTCACCGAGACCTTCATCCTTGTCGGTCGCACAACCACAGCACTGGCCTTGATTTGCCAAACAGCCCAACATGACTGGGAGTTACACCAGATGGACGTAAACAACGCTTTCCTCCATGGAAAGTTGGAGGAGGAGATCTACATGGTCCAGCCTCCCGGCTTCGAGGACGGCACCGGCCGTGTGTATCAACTGCAGAAAGCCTTGTATGGTCTGAAGCAGTCGCCCCATTGTTGGAACAAAGAGATCACCGGCACACTGTTGAGGGCTGGGTACGTCCAGAGTGCCTCGGATCCCTCTCTCTTTCTTTGACAAGTCCCCGCGCAGCTCACGGCCATTTGGGTCTACGTGGACGATCTCCTGATCGCTTCTCCCGACCTGAAGGCTGTTGAGGAAGCCAAGGCCGTGCTACAGGCGGCATACAAGATGAAGGATTTGGGGGAGGCTATAGTGTTTTTGGGCATGCAGATTGTGCGCAATCACACGCGTCGGACGCTCCTGGTGCATCAGGAGCGGTACGCTCTCACCTCGGGGGAGCGTTTTGCCAACTTCCTCGCTCCTATCCGCACTACGTCTACACCGCTCACGCCTGATGGACAAAATGCCTTGAAGGGTGACAATCTAGCTGAGCTGGGGGAGCTTGTCGACGTGACTCTGTACCTACGAGTCATCGGTTCGCTCATGTAGTTAGCCACAACGACGCGACCCGACATCGCCTTCACTGTCAACCTGCCTACACAGTTCTCCCAGGCACCGCACGCGCGATGTCTGGAAGCTGCTCTCCGGTGTGTGAGGTATGTCGTGTCTACCGCATGCATCGGTCTGTACTACCGCAGTCATCCCTCTGTGGTGCTCGACGGTTACACCGACAGTGACTGGGCTTGGAGTCCACACGGTAAGATCCGGACAGGCTACATCTTCTTGATTGGTGGCACGACTGTGTCTTCACGGAGTGGTAAGCAGGGCTGCATTGATCGCAGCACAGCAGAGGCTGAGTACGTGGCACTCGGTGCTGGTGCTGCCGAGAGCGTGTGGCTGGTGCGTCTGTTGCGTGAGTTGCAACAGTCCCTACCCCTTGTGCTACGTTGCGACAACCAGAGCGCGATCGCCATCGCCGACAACACAGGTGTGTTTCATGCTCGCACAAAGCACATTGGCATTGAGCATCACTACGTGCGTACACTTGTCCAAAGACACGAGATCAAGGTCATCTGAGGAGGTACGGATGTGCAACGTGCTGACTTCCTGACAAAGGTCATGGGCCGTATGAGGTTTCTTGCGGCTTCAAGATCTGTGGGACTTCGCCTTGCACTCGCTACTGACTGACCTCCTCATGCCAGCTGTTGCTTGTGTTTGTCAGTGCCTGAACGTTCATGGACTTGTTCGCCATCCGGTCATGGGGGAGTGATGTTGTCCACAGCTTACGGTGACCCCTCGGCTCATACCCATGCTCGTGCAGATCCCTGACGAGACAGCCACCTCAGACCAGTGGAGGAACTGACGTGTCCTTGGGAGTGCCCGAGACTCCATGACTATCCACCAGTGACACTCGTGAGGAGCTGGGGCTAAGGCTCGACCGTTCCAGGCTTTTCGGTAGTGAGGCCGATTGGCTGGTTGCAGGTTTTCCATCTATCAGATGCTTGTTGGTGACTGAATCATGTTGTGTGGGCATTCGTTGTGTAGGATTTTGCACCTTGCTCCGTTTTGTTCTGACGGTTCTTGATTCGGATGCCTGAGCAAGGAGATATACCCAAAAACGTGGTTTTTGGCCGGTTTGTCTGTAGCAGAAAAATGAGACCGGTCGGCGCACCGCCGCTAGCAGACGTCACTTATGACCTGACCTTCCCATTTTGTCACTCACTCTGCATCATGCTTAAGCTAAGCCTTGGTTCACATGACATGTTCCAATCTTGGTCTCACTGTTCCTTGCATGACCTGTGAGTCAGTTAGCCATATCAGTGGTGTCAGGATAGTGAACTGTTGAGCTGGGAAGTTTCAAGGAATATTCTCATGACTGTCATAAGCACTGCCTGGGTTTGGGCAGCCATAAATCTTTGCTGCTATTTTTCTCCCTGATTCTGACTGCACGATTGCGTTCGCAGCGTCGGTATTATGGTATGGTCCTGTTTTCAGGCAAAACGGACGACGGCCGGGTTTTGGGCTGTCGGGCGTCTGGCAGGGCTCACCGAGAAAATCCTGCCTGCTAGAAAATAGTTCTAGGACTATTTTCTGATTGGCTGGTTAGCTGAGTAACAAGTTCTACACTAGTGGGGATTAGCTAGAACTTGGAGGGGTCCCCCATTGTTGCTCATTCTTCATTCCTAATCAGTCACTTTCAGTTTTCAGCTGCTTTCTGGCGCTAACACTGGCGCACGCGTTTGTAAGTAACAAACCCAGAGCTTCCAGACTTGGACTCTAGAGCAGCAGACTGAGGGGGCAGCAGACTTAAGCAATGAGCGTGGAAGCCCACACGCTGCATCAACAACGCATGCTGCCCCAACCTGCTGCCTAGGTTTTCAGCTTGGTATCAGAGCCAAAGCGTAGCAGCAGCAGCAGAAGACTGGCGTACAGGTGCCAGACAACGCCGACGGACCCCCATACGCGCTGGTGCAGGGGAAATGCTGCCGGATTTTTTCCGGCAGCATTGACCTGCCTGGTGGCGGCGTCAGATTTTTTCCCACGGCCACTAGGCCAGGAGAAATGCTGCCGAAGTTCTTTCGGCAGCACTGACCCCCACGTGTGACGTGAGGAGGTGAGCGGCAGGCTGCGTCCAACACCTGCAGGCGACGACACACGCTGCTACGTCATCCAGGTGCAGTGACTGGCACTAGCACGCAGTAGCAGCAGTCTGCAGTAGCGGCAGTCGTAGACAACGGCAGTGAGTAGTGGCAGTAGCAGCCAGCAGCAGCTGTGTGCAGCAGTAGCAGTAGGTAGAAGCAGCAGCTCGCAGCAGCCCGCAACAGCAGTAGCCCGTAGCAACAGTTCGCAGCAGTAGCAGCCCGCAGCAGCAGCCTGCAGTAGCAGCAGCAGCCCGTAGCAGCCCGCAGCAGCAGCAACTCCAGTGACGTCTTTCTGACCGATGTCCTCTTCTTCCCTGGTCTTGAACTCAGCCTTCTGTCCGTTAATGCCCTTGACCGCATGAGCATGGACGTTGTGCACTTACGTAGTGTTGGCACTGTGTCGTTGCGTCCGTTTGGTCTTGTTGTACTACACGCCACCGCCCTTGGCAACCTGTGGCATGTACCTCGCCTCTCCTCCTCTCCTTCCGTCTCCTCCCCGTCGGCCGCCACAAGCTATGTGTTTGCCACCAGTACATTTTCTCCTCAGTACACTTGCCTCTTATACCCCGCCTCTGCCACGTCCACTCTGCCGCCGTAGACAGCATGCTGTGCACCCAGCCGGCCAAAGGCCTTGACCCGGAGACTTTCCCCCTCCCGTGCCCTACTGAGTGCATTGATTGCACTCAAGGGAAGATGCATCGGTCCACGTACCCCTTGTTTTCCTCCTGTGCATCCGCCCCTCTCAACCTTGTCCATTCGGACGTCATGGGTCGTCTCCCCACCGAGTCTTTCTACGAGCACGGTCGCTATGTCCTCACCCTCACTGACGACTGTTCTCGCTACCGCTGGGTCTTCTGTCTTCGGTAGAAGAGCGATGTCGCCCACGCCATCCAGGACTGGCTTGTCCTTGCGGAGTGCGAGTGTGGCCGCTCTCTCTGCCGTTTTCGCTCCGATCACGGTGGTGAGTATATGGTTGAGGCCTCGACCTTTCTCACCTCTCGCGGCATCCGCCATGAGACGTCCACGCCTTACACGCCCGCCCAGAACGGTGTCTCTGAATGGTGGAACCGTACCATGGCCGACGCTGTCCGTACCATGCGGGTCGAGTCTTCTCTCTCTGATGGCTTCTATTTTGAAGCCATGGCCTACATGACCTGGGTCTGGAACCGGATTCCCCACGGTCCCCTTCCCCGCTAGTCCACGCCGTACTAGCATTGGTGCGGTCAGCGAGTTGACCTCCGCCCGGCTCGCGTCTGGGCTTGCGTGGCCATTGTATGGCTGCCCGCTCCACAACAGGGTGGCAAGCTCGCCCCCGCGGACGTCCCTGTACCAACCTAGGTGTCTCTCGTCAGTCCAAGGCCTGGCGCTTCTGGGATCCCTCCCGGCACTGCACCGTTGAGTCCCGGGACGCCCTCTTCTTCGAGGACCTGTTTCATCATGACCTCATTCGCTCCGGCTTGTCCGTGTCTATCCCGTCGCATGTGGGAGTGGTGAGTCCATCCTCCATCTTGCCACTTCCGGGTGACATATCCCTCCGTCCCTCTCAGCCGACAGCCCCAGTCGCGGCCACTGGTCCCTCCGAGCCGGCAGCCCCAGTCGCGTCTACCGGTCCCTCCAAGCCGGTAGCCCTAGTCGCGTCCGTTGGTCTCTCCGGCCAGCATCCCCAGTCGCGTCCGCTGGTCCCTCCTGGCCAGCATCCCCAGTCGCGTCCCCTGGTCCCTCCGGGCTGGCAGTCCCAGTCGCGTCCGCCGGTCCCTCCGGGCCGGCAGTCCCAGTCGCGTCTGTTGGTCCCTCCGGGCCGACAGTCCCAGTCGCGTCCGCTGGTCCCTCCGGGCCGGCAGCCCCAGTCGCGTCCGCTGGTCCCTCCGGACTGGCAGCCCCAGTCGCATCCACTGGTTTCTCCGAACCAGCAGCCCCAGTCGCGTCCGCTGGCTCCTCCGGACCGGCTGCCCCAGTTGCGTCCGCTGGCCCCTCTGGGCTAGCAGCTCCAGTCAATCCAGTCGGGCCAACAGCCCCGGTTGCATCCGCGGGCCCCTCCGGGCCAGCAACCCCGTCCTCCTCCATTGACCCGGTGGACTCAGTTCCATCGCCTGTCCTGCCACGCTACACGCGTGGCCCAGGCGGCAGCCTCTGACCGAGACCATCGGTGAGCGCGCAGAACGTCGCACCGCACACCGTGGCGCCACGACCCCCCGTGGCTCCACGTGTCTCCTCCACTCCCACGGTCGTGAGTGGGGATCCTAGCACCAAGGCCCTCGGCTTGACCACCTCGGCCATCATAGCAGACATTCACCCGGGCTCCACACTGGGCTGTGCCATGCTTCATCATGAGCATCGGTACGCTGTCGTGGCTGCACTCGCACGCATCCCACCTAGGGCTCGAGATGCACACGCTCTCTCAGTCCGCTCCACAGCACATCCGGAGGATCGAGACACCCTGCGCGAGGCACGAGCCTCTCTTGAGGCCGCACACTGGGACGTTGTCTGTGCCGATGAGCTCGCCGCTATCCGACAGCACCACGTGTATGACCTGGACGACCTTCCTCCACGACGGAAGGCCATCGGCACCAAGTGGGTCTTTTGGCGCAAGTGGAAGCCCGACGGTCCTTGGACAAGTACAAGGCCCGCCTTACAGCAAAGGGATTTGCCCAGATTCTTGGGATCGATTACGACCAGATCTTTGCTTCAGTTGGCCGGTTCTCCACTAGCCGAGCACTCTTCAGCCTGGTCACCCAGCATGGGTGGGAGCTGCATCAGATGGATGTGAGTAACGCTTTTCTCCATGGTTCACTGGAGGGTGAGGAGCTCTACATGGTTCAGCCCCCAGGCTTCGACGATGGCATTGGGAGAATCTTGCGACTACACAAGGCCCTCTATGGCCTGAAGTAGTCGCCTCGGTGCTGGAACCAAGAAATCAGCAGCACGCTCCTTCGTGGCGGGCTCCAACGCAGTACTGCTGACCCCGCACTGTTTGTCAGTCCGCAAGGCCACACTTTTGCCGCTGTTCTAGTTTACATCGACGATCTGCTCATTGCGTTGCTAGACATGGCTGCCATCCAGCGTGTCAAGGACTTGCTGCACGTCGCCTACCAGATGAAGGACCTCGGATCTGCCAGAGTCTTCCTGGGCATGGAGCTCGAGCATGATCGCTCCCAGGGCATCCTGCACATCCACCAGGCTGCCTATGCGCAGACACTGTCCACCCGCTTTGCGGAGGACCTGCCGGTCGTACCGAGCGCAATCTCACCCATGTCACCCGATGGCCAGGTGAAGCTGAAGAGTCCTGACCCAGCCGTTGTGGGGGAGCTAGTTGACGTGACCACGTACCTGTGAGTCATCGAGTCACTGATGTTCCTGGCGACGACGACGCGCCTGGACATCACGTTCGCCGTCAACCTCCTGGCCCAGTTCTCTTTGGAGCCGCGTCACCTCCACTACGAGGCCGCGATCCGAGTACTGTGCTATGTCATCACGACTCCTCGGCGAGGTCTCATGTTCCACCGTCAGCCGTCTGTTTTCGCGGTGGGCTACACCGATAGTGACTGGGCCGGCAGTCTAGATGGTAAGAGTCACACAGGCTGGATCTTTCTGATTGGCGGCATAGCTGTGTCCTGGCATAGTGGCAAGCACGGGTGCATTGCACGCAGCATTGCCGAGGCTGAGTACGTTGCTTTTGGCTCAGGCGTGTGGGAGAGTGTGGTTGCGTTGTCTTTTGTCTGAGTTGCGTCAGTCTGTCACATCCATCACGTGGCACATGTGACAATGAGAGTGTCATGGCCATCGCCGACAATGACGGCGTGCATCACACACACACAAAGCACATTAACGTTGAGTATCACTATGTGCATTCGTTGTTGTATGAAGGTATCATCAGCATCGTGTGTGTTGAGACAGCACGACAGTTGGCTGACTTCTTGACCAAGGCATTGAAGCGCGACTCATTCAAGAAGGCTGTGAGTTCAGTCGGCATGCGTCCGTGAGTGACTCTCTTTGTGCCTGCTTGCTTCTCTGCTTGACCTGGGGGAGTCTCGTCGTTGCCTGTGTCTCTGCCCGCACATGTGCACTACGCCTGTGAGTCATGGGGGAGTGTTGGTTTTTGTCCATCTCTCATTGTACTCTGTTGTGTCCTCCCAGCTTGTGTACATCGGGGTGCAGATGACTGACGACGAGACTCGACGCTGCTGGAGTGTCGCTCGGTGGAGCCGACGCGCGCTGAGGCCCACTCATCATTCACTCGAGCCTCCTCCCTCCGGCGATGCGTTCAGCTCCATCAGCAGGTCTCCTCGGCAGTCGGGCCGCCGACAGTCACTGCCACTACAGATGCTGTCTGCATGCACCTAGCGCTGTGTCTGGTTGTGGCATTGCGTCTGCAGCATCATGCGGTGCCTAGGGTCCATGTCTCCTGCTATATGGCCATGTTTGGCATCGCTCACTGTCATAGACACTACCTGGGTTTGGACAGCCATAACTCTTTGCTACTATTTTTCTAGCTGATTCTGACCACACGACTGCGTTCGCAGCATCGGTATCATGGTATGGTCCAGTTTTGAGGCAAAACGGACGACGCCCGGGTTTTGGGCTGTCGGGCGTCTGGCAGGGCTCATTGAGAAAACCCTGCCTGCTAGAAAATAGGTCTAGGACTATTTTCTGATTGGCTGGTTAGCTGAGTAACAAGTTCTACACTAGTGGGGGGGAGCTAGAACTTGGAGGGGTCTCCTATTGTTGCTCATTCTTCATTCCTAATCAGTCACTTTCAGTTTTCAGCTGCTTTCTGGCGCTAACACTGGCGCGCGTGTTTCTGAGTAACAAACCCAGAGCTTCTTGACTTAGACTCTAGAGCAGCAGACTGAGGGGGCAGCAGAGTTAAGCCACGAGCGTGGAAGCCCGTACGCTGCATCAACAACACATGCTGCCCCAACCTGCTGCCTAAGGTTTCCAGCTCCTTGATGTCCCCTCACACACACAGTCCCTAGGAAGTTGCCTAGTAACTACATGTTCATGGTCGATGTGGCTACTTTGATGTAGTCATGCATGTTGTGATGTGAGTCGTCCTCGTCTGTTTGTATAGCTTACTGTGACCACTCGGCCGTGTCCATGCTCGTGTAGATCCCTGATGCGGACGCAGCCAGCGCCAGAGCACCGACGAGTGGTGGCTCCACCCACTAGCGGCTGCCAGACAACTGCCAAGACATCCTGGGTGATTGTCGCGGTGCTTTGTGGTTTTTCTGCAGACGCTAGAGTTTTCTCGGTGGAATGGCTCTCGAACCTGATTTGCATGTTTTGCATTCTCTGTCCATTGATTGATACCGGACATGTGCGTGTGAAAAGTCCTGACGTCCGGCTTGAGATTTTGCATCTCTAGGTTCAGACGGTTTTGCATTTGGAGACCTGTGCGCCAAAACAGTGGTTTTGGGCCGGTTTTGGGACAAACTAACACTGCCGCGTGCGTGACCCGCCGTGCGCCGCAATAACTATTTATGTTGTGTGATTGTCAGTTGTCATTCCTCTCTGCATTACTATGCTATTGGAGCTTATGAAACTTTGCTCGTCTCCCTAGCCTGATCCTTGCTATTTCTTGCACCTGCTTGCTTGCTAGTGCGCCACTTGACTAGACAGTGTCGCCACGTCAGCAGCAGCAAGGATAGGAAGCTTCCGAGTAGTTTTCATGGTATCAAAGCAGTGAGACCTCTCTCGCTGAGCTGCGCAGCAGAGACGCAACACTGGCAGCTGCAGTGAGAGTCACCGCCGCCGCCAGATTCTGGCACCCGTCGCAGCCGTTTTGAGCAACGATACCACCACGCAGTCCCCACCATCTCACCGGGTGAGCTGCGGCAGATGCCAGCTCCAGCAACCGAGTCGAGCAGCAGTTGCAGCATCTTGGTGGCAGTAGTAGTTGTGTCTGGCTGCTCATCTATATAGAAAAAGGGAAACAAATCGCAACAGCAACCCGCAATGGCAACTCGCAGCGGGAAGCAGTGCCTACGAGCAGCAGCAGCATGTTGCGGAAGTAGCAACGAGCAGCGGTAGCGAGCAGCACCAGCAGCAGCAGCAGCCGCGGGTAGCAACAGCAGCGCGACGGTAGTAGCAGCATTGCGCTTGCTACAGTGCCAGCAGCAATAGGAACAGCAGCAGCAACATTGTAGCAGCAATAGTATCTATAGCAGCGAAGCAGCAGTAGCAGCGGGCGCAACGGCAGTAGTGCTGTGCAGCAGCATTCAAGGCTGCTATGCTACCTAGCAATGCTATGCAAAACTGGTGCGTAGCTTCGTAGCAGCTGTGTAGATCCTACACAGATCCTGTGTAGTTTCGTTGCGTAGTTGGGTAGATCCTGCACGGCTACGTAGCCATGCAGCCATGCAAGGGGGTGACGAGGTCCCCCCCTCCCTCTTTCACAGAGTCCGCGTGACTTCCAAAAAAAAGAAGAAGAAAGGCGTAGTTCACGCGAGCGTTTCTACTAACGTCATCATCAGATTTGCTGACGTTAGCATTTTGGGGTCAAAACGCCATTTTGTGCCAGCGTTTCAAATCCTTGTGAAACGTTGTCAGTTTCTTAATCTCATAATTTTCACATTTCGACCCATACTGAGCGGCCCCATGGCGACAATCCGTGACAGAGGCAAAGACCTGTTAGACCCCTCTTTGACCTCCTCCTCAGGCATCATGAGCCCACGGTCTCAGTCACTCGCGATCGATGAGCTTCGTCGGGCACAGGATGAGATGTGTCGCCAGCAGCTGCATCAGACCAATGTGCTACAGGAGATTGCAGATTTATTGATAGGACATTGATGAGCCTCACAGCAGGCGTTAGGAGGAGTTGATGGAGCGGCATCATCTTCTAGGCAGTATACACCTCCTATCCCACCACCTTCTTGCCGTCAGCAACAGTCATGGCATTCAGCGACGTTTACCTTTGGTGGTGTTTCTCTCACCGGTTGTCTTCCTATACCTCGTCCACCATCTCCTGAGCCTGAGGTTGCCCTCCCCACGGGATGGCAACCGAAGGACTTTGAGACACCTCCACCGTGCTACAACAAGAACGAGGGCTTCAAGTGTTGGGAGACCCTGTTTCGGGTGTGGAATGACTCTGAGGGTGTTTGGCCTTACTACCACAACCAGTACCAGACATGCGATGCTCACCAGGTCCAAATAGCAGTGAGAGTGATGCGTGGAGTTCTCTACGCCATTCCACGGGAGACCGTGGCCGACTTATGCCCCTTTCTTGGTGAGACAGGGACCGGGACTGGAGGAAACCCACGCCAGGGCTGGGACTTGGCTCTGACATTGCTTGCTGTTGAGACCCACGCCACGAGGACAGCTCACCTGCGTGAGTTTCACTCCCTTCGTCAGGGTCCCTCATAGCTCACGGCTGACTACTGGTGACGTGCCATGCGTCTTTATACATGCCTTGGGAGTGGTGGCTGGAAGCAGCTGTGGGCTCTCGACACCATCATGATTGGTGGGCATCTAGACCACGTGAGGCTCTTCACAGGCCTCGACCGAGTGGCCCTCTTCGAGTTGTCTAAGTCACTTCAGCTGCTTCCTTGGGCTCATCACTACTTTCTTCAGGCGACATCAGCTCATGAGGCCGCTGTCGCCCATCCGCAGAGCCCTCCTATTGCAACGGTGATCGCGACTCCTCAGAACCCTTTATCCCAGTTCAGGAGTCCCACCTCTACTACTTCCTCCTCATCATCCTCAACCTCGAGCAGCCAAGATCAGGGCATTCTAGTGACTTCATAGGGGAGGAAGGAAAAGCGGAAACATAGCATGGAGAAGCAGCAGCTGTAGCAGCACCAGCAGCAGCACCCGGTGAGCAGTAGCAGTGGACGCTCTGTCCAATGCTACAACTGCGGCATTACCCACCGCTACATAGAGTGCCAACAGCCTCTGGATTGGACTAGCATCAAGTGTGGCCTCCAGGCGGCGCACACACAGCGGATGGCTTTCGGTGACATACGGGCGTATCACGTCACGACTACAAGAGCAGTAGATGCTATCGCTTCTCCAGATGGCGGCAGTGATCTGGACCCCTGGGATTGCATGATCCCAGGGCTTTGCCAGCAGCTGGCACTTCGTACTCAGGGAGGTGTGAGTGTGTTATCACGGCCGGGTGGTCCACAGACAACTTGTCCTACTGTTTTTATTGCCTGTGATGATGTTTGTGTGTGAGTTGAGTCAGATCGTGATGACGATGGACCTCACAGTACTGACTGGCTTGACGAGTCACAAATTTGTGCGGTTTGTTGCTATTCCGAGTCCTCTGCTGGTCACCCAACAGAGGCAAAGTGCTCTGTGGCCTGTTGCTCTGTGTCGATTACAGGTTGTGAGGCAAGCGGCACTTAGATCATTGACTCCGGAGCCACCCACCACGTGACTTGTTGTCGTAGTGACTTCGTGGTGCTCAGTCCCGTTGCGTCAGTTCGGTCCATTCACACAGGGTCTGGTCAGTCCTTGCTTGTTCAGGGTGTTCGGGTGGTGCGCTTTGATGGTCCGTCTGCCCCCTTGTACATTTCCGATGTGCTCTTCAATCTTGCTCTTTAGCTCAGCCTGCTCCTTGTTCGTGCTTGTACCAGGATGGGTCTCTCTGTTCAGCACTCCGTTGACTCTGCCATTGTGACTGTTCTCGACACTTGTGTCGTTGTTCTTTGTGCCTCAGTTGTCGATGATCTGTATCATGTGTCTCACTCCACTTCCTCTGCCTCCTCTCCTTCCTTGGCATCTGCACGTGTGTTTGTCACTGGTGTTCTCTCTCCAGAACACCAGCGTTTGCAATATCGCCACCTTTGCCACGTGAGCTCGGACACTATGTCCAAGCTCATTCGGGTTTAGCCAGCCCTCGGTCTTGATGCGTCTTCCTTCAAGAAGCCGTCCCAGACCGATAGTCTCTTCTGCCCTTAGGATAAGATGCATTGCTACACTTACCCTGAATCCACTTCCCGGACATTAGGTCCACTTGAGTTGGTCCACTCGGACCTTCTCGGTCCCCTCCATGTCGAGTCTCTCTCAGATCGGGGTCGCTATGTCCTCACCCTGACTGATGACTTTACCCGGATGTGATGGGTCTACAGTCTGTGCCACAAGAGCAATGCCGCCTTGGCAGTTCGCTTGTGGCTGGTGATGGCCGAGCGCCAGTCTCGTCAAACCCTCCACACGTTCAACTCGGATTGTGGTGGTGAGTTCTTAGGCGAGATGGATGTCCTCTTTGCAAAGGGCGGTATTTTTCACCAGCTCTCCCCCCCTGCTACACCACAATAAAATGGTGTGTCTGAGCGTTGGAACCGCACCATGGAGGATACGGTTCGCGCTATGCGGTCTGAGTGCGGTCTTCCGGAGTCCTTTGCCTTTGAGAACTTCTCCTACATGACGTGGGTTTGAAATCGCTTCCCGCATGGTCCACTTCCAGACCATGTCACGTTGTACAAGTTGTGGTTCGGCCATCGTGCTGATCTCCGTCTCGCCTACGTTTTGGGGTCCCTCGCCTGCGTTTGGTATACCGAGGACCAGCAGGGGTCCACGGTCGCAGCTCGCGGGCGCATGTGTACCATCCTCGGCATCTCCCCGCGATCAAAGGCCTGGCGCTTTTGGGACCCTGCTTGCCATTGCATTGTCGAGTCGCAAGATGCTCTCTTCTTTGAGGCTCTCACCTACCGCGACGTGTCCAACATTCAGTCACTGGCCGCCGACCACGTTCCTACTTGTGTGGCCTCCCGGCGCATGGGGGAGTCTAGTCTTGCAGATGGGTCCGTGCGGGCCTCCCCAGTTGCGGTCCGGTCTCTGGCTGCTGACAATCCGGCCATCGTGGCTGTGGTTCCAGTAACCTCATCAGTCCCCTCTGGCACACCTGATCCCATGCCGGTGTCAGACCCCTCTGGCATACCTGATCCCGTGCCAGTGTTGGTCCCCTCTGACACACCTGATCCGATGCGGGTGTCAGACCCCTCGGGCACATCTGATCCCGTGCCAGTGTCGGTCTCCTCTGGCACACGTGATCCCGTGCGGGTGTCAGACCCCTCGGGCACATCTGATCTCATGCCAGTGTCGTTCCCCTCTGGCACACCTGATCCCGTACGAGCATCTATCCCCTCTGGAACACCCGATTCTGTGCCAGTATCAGTCCCCTCTGTCACACCCACTCCCCTGCATGCACCTATTTCACCTGCAGCTATGGCCAAGCAACCTTCTGCGGAGCCTGAGGTGAGCACCTCTGCATCAGGATACTCCCACGAGCCCGGTGGTCGTCTTTGACCACTAGCCTCTAGGGCTCTGCGGATTGCTGACTCAGTACCTAGACGCCCGACTCGTACTATTCAGAGTGGCGAGCCTTGCACGAAGGCCCTTGGCCTGAGTGTCCAGGTAGACTACACTGAGGTGTATACAGCATGTCGTGTCGGCCACGAGTTGGTCTGCGAGAGTTCTCGGTCGCTTGCGATGCCGCAGCCGACCGATTCCTGAGGCATGTGTTGTAGCCACCCGGACCTCTCCCTCGACAACGCTTGATCGAGGCATGTTGAAGGAATAACTCTCTGCTCAGGATGCAGAATTTTGGTGTGCTCCTTGTAAGGATGAGCTGAGAGCCATCTGTGAGCACGAGTTCGACAAGCTTGTCGACCTCCCGCCTGGGCGGAAGGCTGTACAGGCTAAGTCGGTCTTTCGTAAGAAGGTGAAGCCTGATGGCACACTGGATCGCTACAAAACTCGCTTGACGGCCAAAGGATTCTCGCAGGTTGAGGGTGTAGATTTCACTGACACCTTTGTACCCGTTGGCTGCATGACCACTGCTCGCACTCTATTTGGGGTTGTTGCTTACCACGACTGGGAGCTGCACCAAATGGATGTGAACAACGCGTTCCTCCACGACACCCTAGAGGAGGAGATCTACATGGTTCAGCCACCTTGATTCGAGGTCGGTGACAAGGTCTGGCGCTTACGCAAGGCCTTGTACGGCCTGAAATAGTCACCGAGGTGTTGGAACTTGGAGATCCACCGACGCGTGCCGATTACGTGCAGAGTGACGCGGACCCGTCCCTCTTTCTTAGAAGGACAGCTGAGAGCCTCACCGCCATCGTGGTCTACGTGGATGACCTCCTGATTGCGTCTCATTCGATGGAGGCCATGAAAGAGGCCAAGGCAGTCCTTGAGGCTGCCTAAGGATCTTGGTCCTGCAGCTGTAATTCTTGGGATGCAGATCGTGCATGATTGTCAGCGACGGACACTCTTGTTGCATCAGGCATGTTACGCCCACGTTGTGGGGGAGTGGTTTGCTGACCTCCTTGGTGCAGTTCCCACAACCTCCACCACTATCACACCTGAGGGGTAGGATGTTCTGAAGGTGGATGATCCAGCAGAGCTGGGGGAGACAGTAGACGTGACCCTGTACTTGCACCTGATTGGCTCTTTGATGTACTTGGCCACTACCAGACGACCCGACATTGCCTTCGCCGTCAATCTCCTTGCATGGTTTCACAGTGTCCTCGGACGAGAGCCCTTCACACGGCTGTGCGAGTGGTGCGGTACGTGGTGTCCGCACCGTACCTCGGACTCTGCTTTCGACGACGTGTTCGATGGTAGTCGACGGCTTCACAGACAGTGACTAGGCGTGGAGTCCTGATGGGCGCAGTCGGACAGGCTACGTGTTCCTTCTTGGTGGCACCATTATGTCATGGCGCAGTGGTAAGCATGATTGAATTGTGCATAGCTCATCGGAGGCTGAGTATGTTACTCTAGGGGCTAGGGCTGCTGAGGCGGTGTGGTTGAAGCATCTCTTTCGTGAGTTACGTCAACCAGTACCTTGCATTGTTCTACGCCATGACAACCAGAGTACTCTTGCCACTGTAGAGAACTCTGGTGTGCTTCATACACGCACGAAGCACATTGCTGTTGAGTATCGCTTTGTGCATGATCTTATGGAGCGACAGGTGATCTCCATCATCTGGGTCGGCACTGACATGCAGCGATCTTTCTTGACCAAGGCACTTGCACGCGGAAAGTTCATGGTGGCCATTTGTTCTGTCGGGCTTCGCCCCTTGCCTGAGAGTGGTTGAGAGTAGGGTGTATGAGCATGGACTGTTAAGCATCTTGTTGCACACATGTGTCAGTTTTTCACGTGTATGGACATGAGCAACATCGGGTCATTGGGGGGTGTTGTGATGTGAGTCGGTCTCGTCTATTTGTACAGCTTATTGTGACCACTTGGCCGCGTCCATGCTCGTGCAGATCCCTGATGCGGACACAGCCGACGCCGGAGCACTGACGAGTGGTGGCTCCACCTACCAGCAGCTGCTAGGCAGCTGCCACGACATCCTGGGTACTTGTCAAGGTGCTTTGTCGTTTTTCTTCAGACGCTAGAGTTTTCTCTGTGGTCTGCCTGTCTAGCCCGATTTGCATGTTTTGTATTCTTTGTCCATCGATCGATGCCGGAGTTGTGCGTGTGACCAGTCGTAGCGTCCGGCTTGAGATTCTGCATCTCTAGGTTCAGACGATGTTGTGTTTGGACACCTGTGCATAGAGTTATGGCCAAAAGTGGTTTGGGCCGGTTTTAGGATAATCTAACACTATCGCGTGCGTCACCCGCTGTGCGCCGCAGTAGCTATTCATGCCGTGTGCTTGTCAGTTGTCATTCTTCTCTGCATTACTAAGCTATTAAAGCTTATGAGACTTTTCTTGTCTCCCTAGCCTGACCCTTGCTGTTTCCTGCACCTGCTTGCTTGCTAGTGCGCTTGTTGACTGGATAGTATCGCCACGTCAGCAACAACAAGGCTAGGAAGCTTCTTAGTAGTTTCTCATGGATGATGCTCATTTGCTGATCCTTCAAGACCATGCGCCCGGCGAAACCACTGAGGACCTCGCTTGTTCACAAATGTGGTTCAATCCCTGGGTGGCGTCTGAGCCCCATTTCGAGCACCTCAAGTGGTGGTGGTCTGGTCTGACAGAATGCATACAAGCAGGTGCCAGACAAGAGGGACGGAAATCAACTGCAAGGGTCTGAGTAGCACGACGCATCAACGTGTCTGGCTGTAAGCAATGTGCAAAGAGAGAGAGAGAGAAAGAGAGAGAGAGAGAGAGAGAGAGAGAGAGAGGGAGAGAGAGAGAGAGAGAGAGAGAGAGAGAGAANGTCTGGTCTGACAGAATGCATACAAGCAGGTGCCAGACAAGAGGGACGGAAATCAACTGCAAGGGTCTGAGTAGCACGACGCATCAACGTGTCTGGCTGTAAGCAATGTGCAAAGAGAGAGAGAGAGAAAGAGAGAGAGAGAGAGAGAGAGAGAGAGAGAGAGAGAGAGAACAACTGAGGCCTAGTGTCTCAGACCTAGTGGGTGCACACACACGCACACGACACGCACAGGCACACAATTTCTAGCAGGACAAAACAGTGGTAGAAACACGGTTTTGGGCATAACTCCCTACAGACACGTGAGAACGACAAGACGTCTGAACCAGAACGCCCGTGTCGACAAGAGCTATGTCCTAATAGGCTGCACACCTATGTGCTGTCCCACAGCAAGAATTTAGCTAAAAATGATGTCTCTAGAGCGCCCGTCATTCCGCCAGTCTTCTGCCACCGTAGCTATGTCAGGGATCTGCACCTGAATGGACATGAGCCGAGGGGTCACCGTAAGCTGTGTACGACACACAACAACATGGTCAACCAAATTTTGTCACTTGCTTCCTTGTGACTCACTCAATTTTTCTCTCGTGACTATCCCTTTGGGTTCAAATCTTGCTGCATCCATGCCGTGACCGGTGTTCCTTGTTGATTGTTGAGTATTCTATGCCAGCAAGCCTCCACTACCTATGGTCTTAAACCGGAAAACACGCGCTTGAAAAAAATATCTACTTGGTGCCGTTTGAATGTGGATTGAATGATGGACCATTTTTGGAACTGAGATTAATCAGTTAATTTCAAATCTAGGCGAGAGAAGAGTACACAGGTCAATGTGTGTGTGTGTGTGTGTGTGTGTGTGTGTGTGTGTGTGTGTGTATGTGTGTGTGTGTGTTTGTGTGTGTGTATGTGTGTTTGTGTGTGTGTGTGTGTGTGTATGTGTCGGTGTGTTGGAGACATCTAACGTTCTAGGTAACGCTGTGAGAAACTACTGAAAAGCTTCATAGCCTTGCTGTCGCTGAGGAGGCGACATTGTTTAGTCAGCTGACGCACTAGCAGCCAAGCAGTTTCATGGAGCAGCAAGGGTTAGGCTAGGGAGATATGCAAAGTCTCATAAGCTCCAATAGCTTAGTAATGCAAATGTTGACATGGTGTGCCCCTTGCCATGAGTGTCGTTGATTGTATTCCCTGGTTCGACCAATAGAGAGTTGTCGAACACCTGATTTGATTTTAGATTTGGATTCCTTGGATTTTTGCATGCAAGATCGAGCTTCGAATCGCTCGATGTAAGTGAGTATCCAGAAAGTTAGCCTTGCCCGAAGTTTGGGTGTTGGGCGGGTGGAATTTGGTACACACAGTGGGTGGCGGAATAATCAACCGTCGGTGATCCGAGTTCAACTCAAACGAGCTCCAAATGCACCAAGGCCATAAAGGAGGCAACCGGAGGATTCTCCTTGACCAGGATGAACTTCTCCTTGACTTCTGGGCGAGGAAAGGCACTCCGACGGCTCACGACCAAAGCGTCTCCCGTTGCCTAGCGTGCAAGGCAAGGTGGACGGGTCCACCAAGGGTTATTTTGACGGCCGTAGTAGGGGCTCTACTGCGCCGATTCGGCATGCTTCAATGCGCTGGAAAGCTTAGATCACATGCTATAAGGATCGTATGTAATCTTACTGTGCTAAGTAACAAAAATGGGTTTCAATTCATTTATATTGAATGCAATGTGTTCTGCCCACTCACATCCGTGATCCTTGTGCTCCGCACTCTTCACCAAAAGTGTCCATTGGCTGCCCCAAACACTGGTAGCTTGCATCAGTGAGAGATAGGCATCCTTGAGGGTTATGGGCCCACATCCTACTTGGTGCCGTTTGAACGTGGATTGAATGATGGACCATTTTTGGAACTGAGATTAATTAGTTAATTTCAAATCTAGGCAAGAGAAGAGTACACAGGTCAATGTGTGTGTGTGTGTGTGTGTGTGTGTATGTGTGTGTGTGTGTGTGTGTGTGTGTGTGTGTGTGNGTTCTACCAACTCACATCCGTGATCCTTGTGCTCCGCACTCTTCACCAAAAGTGTCCATTGGCTGCCCCAAACACTGGTAGCTTGCATCAGTGAGAGATAGGCATCCTTGAGGGTTATGGGCCCACATCCTACTTGGTGCCGTTTGAACGTGGATTGAATGATGGACCATTTTTGGAACTGAGATTAATTAGTTAATTTCAAATCTAGGCAAGAGAAGAGTACACAGGTCAATGTGTGTGTGTGTGTGTGTGTGTGTGTATGTGTGTGTGTGTGTGTGTGTGTATGTGTATGTATGTGTGTGTGTGTATGTGTATGTGTGTGTTTGTGTGTGTGTGTGTATGTGTGTGTTTGTGTGTGTGTGTATATGTGTCTGTGTGTTGGAGACATATAACGTTCTAGGTAACGCTGTGAGAAACTACTGAAAAGCTTCATAGCCTTGCTGTCTCTGAGGAGGCGACATTGTTTAGTCAGCTGATGCACTAGAAACCAAGCAGTTTCATGGAGCAGCAAGGGTTAGGCTAGGGAGATATGTAATAAGCTCCAATAGCTTAGTAATGCAAATGTTGACATGGTGTGCCCCTTTCCATGAGTGTCGTTGATTGTATTCCCTGGTTTGCCAATAGAGAGTTGTCGAACACCTGATCTGATTTTAGATTTGGATTCCTTGGATTTTTTCACGCAAGATCGAGCTTCGAATCACTCGATGTAAGTGAGTATCTAGAAAGTTAGCCTTGCCCGAAGTTTGGGTGTTGGGCGGGTGGAATTTGGTACACACAGTGGGTGGCGGAATAATCCACCTTCAGTGATCCGAGTTCAACTCCAACAAGCTCCAAATGCACCAAGGCCATAAAGGAGGCACCGGAGGATTCTCCTTGACCAGGATGAACTTCTCCTTGACTTTTGGGCAAGGAAAGGCACTCCGACGGCTCACGACCAAAGCGTCTCCCGTTGCCTAGCGTGCAAGGCAAGGTGGACGGGTCCACCAAGGGTTATTTTGACGGCCGTAGTAGGGGCTTTACTGCTCCGATTCGGCGTGCTTCGATGCGCTGGAAAGCTTAGATCACATGTTATAAGGATCGTATGTAATCTTACTGTGCTAAGCAACAAAAATGGGTTTCAATTCATTTATATTGAATGCGATGTGTTCTACCAACTCACATCCGTGATCCTTGTGCTCCGCACTCTTCACCAAAAGTGTCCATTGGCTGCCCCAAACACTGGTAGCTTGCATCAGTGAGAGATAGGCATCCTTGAGGGTTATGGGCCCACGTGCTTAGAAGGACCCTATCTCTACAACGTTCACGCTACCGCCGCGCGCCATGGATCCGACTGAGCAAGAGATCATCAGCAGCGTCTCTGAAGTTTGACAGGCTTGGCTTCCACTTGTGAACGTAGGAGTTTAAGGTCTACCTCAATGACAAGGGCCAGCTTGAGCTGGTCAAGGGTGAAGGAACTGCCCCTCAGGATACCGCGACGCCGGAGGAAGTGGACAAGTACAAGAAGCACAACAAGAAGGCGCTTGCCTTGTTGGTGTATGCGCTTGCTCCGACACAATCTTCACTAATTCAAGGATGCATGGAGGCCGCGGAGGGCTGGAAGAAACTCTGTACCATCTATCAATCCACCAACCTCGCAAACCAGCTCTTCGTATTTAAGAGGCTTGTCACCTTCCGAGCCAACGAAAGCGTCGACATCATGGAGATCCTGCAGTCCGTTACTGTCGAGTGCGTAGCTTCTGGGTGAAAGGTCGACCCTCAGCTGCAAGCCATGATCCTCCCCCTGGCCTTCCCGGACAGTTGGAGTCCCATGATCACCATCGTTGGCGGCTGGTCCACCGATAAGCTGAAGTACCCGAAGGTGGCTGAGTATGTCTGCAATGAATGGATGCGGCGTGGTGGGGGAGAGAGTGAGACGATATCGAGTTCTGTCTATGCCGTCCATCCTCAAGGTGGAGGGGGAGGAAAGAAGGGAAAGGGTGTCAAACAGGGTACCATGAAAGGTAACAAGAAGGGAGAATTCTACAACTGTGGCAAACAGGGCCACTTCGCACGCGACTGCCCCAACAAGAAGTCGGACCAGCCCGGGAAGGGCGGGAAGAAGTACACCCAAGCCATGATGGCCAGGGAGTCTACCAACTTGACAGATTTGGACGTCACTGTGATTGACTCTAGATCATGCCGCCAAACACAATGCATACGGGTGGTATTCGTCACCTACAAAGCCACCGAGTGGTGCATGACAGTGGCCAACGGCATAACAGAGTTGGTCGCAGGTGAGGGCAATGTTTGCATCGAGTCGGTGGTGAACGGGAAAGTCATTCCGTGCACCATCTATGACGTCCTCCAGATGCCCAACTTTGGGGAAAATCTGCTTTCTGTGAGCTGCCTTACCGACAAGGGGCTCGAGGCACTCTTCAACAAGAAAGAGGCCATCATCCAGAAGGAGGGAGACGGCAAGAGGGAGGAGGACCTGTACCTTCTTCGTACCAAGGTTTTTACCGATGCGGTGAGGACCAACACCGTCCACCTCATGACGAAGGATGAAGGAAACCTGGACCTATGGCACCGCGGCCTCTGCCACATTGCACCTGCAATAGTGAAGTAGATGGCTAAGGAAGAGGTGGTGCGGGGCCTCGATGTCAAAGGTATCGAAGCAGCCAAGGAATCCGTGTGTGTTCCCTACGTCATGGGCATGGCAACACGGCAGCTGTTTACAGGACAGGGGGCGCGTGCATCGGTGCAGTTGGAGGTGGTACTCACAGATGTATTTGGACCATTCGAGCCCTCCATTGGTGGGGCACACTACTTTGTCACCTTCATCGACAACCACAGCCGCAAACTGTACCTTGACAACATCAAGAAGAAGAGTGATGTGCTTTCATGCATGGAGGAGTTTGTGGCAGCAGTGGAGTTCAAGGTGAAGACGTTCCGGAGCGACAACGGCGGCGAGTACGAGGGCTGTTCGGCATGGATGATGAGCAAGGGGATTGCGCTACAGAAAAGTATGCCACATTCTCCATAACAGAACGGCATGTCAGAAGACTATAGTGAGGGGAGACAGCAATGGTAGAAGCAGGCAAAAGTAAGGAGATATGTGGAAGCACGTCAGAAGAGTGACGCAAGCAGGGAGGCATGAGACGTCACGAGAAGTTAGTAGCAGGAGGTCGAAGAGAAGTGATGCGCCAAAGAGAGGTGCGAGGTAGACAGGTAACCAGTGAGAGAAAGGTGAGGCGGAGCGAGGGTGATGGGTTGATGAGTATTGAGCAAAGGATTAGGAGTGACGGGACAGGAAGTTGTGAGATGAGAGTGGATGGCGAGAACAGTGTGAGCGATGAGCGAGCAGAGCAAAGACACGGTGGCGAAGCCACGGAACTAAAGGCAAACAGGATGAAGAGAGCTGTTCTGGGTTATCTTGGGAGGGAATGAACATCCTCCATACATGCAACAGAATAGGACAAAACCACAACAGCAACGGCTTCTTCTACGCTAGCTGGACGCGTTTGTGGCAGAACCGCTTATTAGGGGATCACTCGGTAGAGAGTCCGTTGGTCGGTCGATGACTGTCAACGGCTAGTCGGAATTATCACCGAGGTGGTTATGGTCGGAGCTAGACCTTTATTGAGAGTGCTTGAAATATCAAAGCGACAAGAGTTGATGTGGTCATCTTCTGTATTCTGACAGCCCCCGAGAATATGACCACCGTTTTAATGACTTAATGGTTTGGTCCTGGTGGAGGAGGTGTCAGGAAGGCCGGTGGAGGAGGCAGTACAGCAAGAGGAGGTCGTGTTGGCATGGGAGGAACTTGAGACACGGCCAACCATTGAGGACTGCTGGTGAAGAGGTGCTGGTATAGGTGGCCTTGGCGGCAGCGTTGCTTAATAGTTGTAAGGAATTGGTGCAATGTGTCTTCGCCAGGGATGCAACCATGGAGGATTTCATGACATGTGTCGGAGATTATCTCGGAGATCTCTTCGAGGGGTGCAGCCCCCGAGAAAATAAGGAGTGACGGCGCAGGTTCATCTCCGGAGAAATGCGACCAAGGTCCAAACGGTCTCCCGACCGACCATCGTGCGAACCTGGCCAAGACCAAGCCAATGGTTTCGTGCAAATAATGGTCAAGGCAAATGCACTTGCAGAGATCGCTCCTACGCACAAAACTCCTCTATGCGTATGGTTAGCAAAGCCGGATCGTGGTCTCGTGGCGCTCCTCCTTCTTCGTCCAAGACGCCACTACACTCTATGCCTGCTCAACGAAGCACGCTAGGCTAGGATTCTATCTATATGTACTGTTTATTTCCATTGAGAAATCAATCCATTGGATTCCTCATCAGGCTTGCCCTCTGGCGGTCTCCACTTCATTCGTCTCTCATTGCCTCTCAGCGTCCGTGCTTTCCCACTGCGCCCAGTTCCTTTCTACTTGTGCCATTCTCATATCAGCAATGCCTGCACCTTCCAAGTGCTGTGTCCACTGAAGACACTTGGCTCTCAATGCTCGCATGTTTCGTGCCGCACCTAGAACACACTCTATCACTTTCCTGTCATTTCCGCTTTCATCCCGCTTTCCGTTGCCTCTTCCGCTCTGATTCTGCTCGTGCTTCTCTCCTCAACCACAACGCTTGTCCTTGTGACCGTGTCCACTAAACAACAGCACGTGCAATATTCTAACATGGTATCAGAGCCTAAGTGACACACCTGGCTCTTTTGTGCTCACCGCTGTCGGCTGCACCCACTCCCACTTCGATCAAGCTCCTTCGCCTCGAAGAATCGTGGTCGCCACAAGAACTGCGGTGGCAGCGCGTCTTCTGACTAAGGTGTTGCAGCAGCACCATCTCACCTCTTCTTGGTGATTTTGTACACGTGGTTCTGCCCCTGCGTCCTTTCCTCCGCATCAGCAGCAACTTCTGCTCGTCCGCCGTCATATCTGCTACTCTGACGCACGAGGTTCCAACCCTACGCCAAATCATCTACTCATCATCATTCGTCATCATCTGCTCATCATTCTTGGACCATTGTCATCATCATGAACTGCCTCCACTGTGTCTCGTGTCACCATCTCGTGTCGCTGTCTCGAGCAATCCTCCTTGTCTCTTATCAATCCTCCTCATTAGCTCTCCTCATCACCATCAACTCCCTACTGCCTTCTCATCAACTGCATCATGGCCTCTACTCTCACTTTGTCTGGTCTTCCGAAGCTCACTGTAAAGCCAGACGAGACCAGCAACTACAAGCTGTGGAGCTACTCAGTGTCTTTCTTCTTCGGGACTCAGAAGGTTGAGGGATTCACTCTCAGTGACGTCCTCACCAACACTGACACCAGGGTGGAACCACCTGACACGCAACTCCTGTAACCGCAAACGCCGCAACCGCAACTGCCACTAGAGGGACCAACCCCTTCGGCAGAATTGTGTATAATCCTCCTCCTTTGAATGTATCCTCATCTTTCACCCCTACTGGCACAACTGCAAGTGGATCTTCAACTGCCACTAATGCTGCAGCATCCATCGTCACCCGCGCCACCTGGAACATCGCCAACAACACCGCCCTCATGACCATCATGACCACCTCCTCTCCCGAGCTGCATGAAGATATCCGCACCCTCGGTTCCAAGACCCACGAGGTCGATGTCGCCCGTGCCATTTGGGACTGGCTTGTCCTTGCGGAGCGCAAGTGTGGTCGATCTCTTCACAGCTTTCACTCCGATCAGGGTGGTGAGTACATGGTCGAGACCACGACTTTCCTCGCCTCCCATGGTATCCAACACGAGACGTCGGTGCCCTACACGCCCGCCCAGAACGGCGTCTCCGAGCGGTGGTACCGTACCATGGCCGACGCCTTACGCACCATGCGGGTTGAGTCTGGCCTCTCCGATGGCTTCTACTTTGAAGCCATGGCCTGTATGACGTGGGTCTGGAACCGGATTCCCCACGGAACCTTTCTTTGCCAGTCCAAGCCGTACCAGTAGTGGTGTGGTCAGCGCGCTGACTTCAGCCCGGCTCGCGTCTAGGGCTGCGTGGCCATTGTGTGGCTGCCCGCCCCGCAACAGGGCGGCAAGCCTGCCCCCACGGACGTCCTTGCACCTTTCTCGGTGTCTCTCATCAGTCCAAGGCCTGGCTCTTCTGGGATCCATCCCGGCACTGTATCGTCCAGTCCCACGATGCCTTCTTCTTTGAGGAGCTGTTATCCCGCGATCTCGTTCGCTCCGGCTTGTCGGTGTCCCTCCCGTCGCGTGGGGGAGTGGTGAGTCCGTCCTCTGTCCTATCGCTTTCAGGTGGTAAATTACTTGGTCCCTCTGAGCCGGTAGCCCCAATCACGTCCGCTGGCCCCTCCGGGTCAACAGTCCCAGTCGCGTCCCTTGGCCCCTCCGGGCCGACAGCCTCTGTCGGGTCCCCTAGCCCCTCCGGGTCGACAGCCCCGGTCAGGCCAACTGGCCCCTCCTGGCCAGTAGGCCCAGTCGCGCCCGATGGCCCCTCGACGCCGGCAGCCCCAGTCGCACCCGCTGGCCCCTTCAGGCCGATAGCCCCAGTCCCGTCCTCTGGTCCCTCCGTGCCAACAGCCCCAGTCGCGCCTGCTGGCCCCTCCGGGCTAGCAGCCCCAGTCGCGCCCGCTGGCCCCTCCGGGCTGGCAACCTCAGTCACGCCAGCAGGCCCCACCGGACCTACAGCCCTAGTCACGTCCACTGGCCCCTCCAGGCCGGCAGCGCCAGTCACCCCACTAGTCCTTCCGGACCAGCAGCCCTAGTTGCTTTCGGTGGTCCCTCTGTGCTAGCAGCTCCATCCGCCTCCGTTTGCCTGTCGGACTCGGTGCCATCTCCTACCCTACCACGTTACATGCCTGGCCCAGGCGGCAGCCTCTGACCCAGGCCGTAGGTAAGCGCGCAGACTGCCGCACCGCACCCTGTGGCGCCCCGACCCCCTGTGAGTGGGGACCTTGGCACCAAGGCCCTCGGCCTGACCACTTCGGCCATCATTACAGACCTTCACCCGGGCTCTGCACTTGGCTACGCCATGCTCCATCATGAGCATCGGCATGCCGTCATAGCTGCACTCGCGCGCATCCCACCCGGAGCTCGAGGCGCACACGTTCTCTCAGTCCGCTCCATAGCACGCCCGGAAGACCTAGCCACCCTAAGCGAGACCCGAGCCTCTCCTGATGCTACACACTGGAATGCTGCCTGTGTTGATGAGCTCGCTGCTATCCGGCAGTACCACGTGTATGACCTCATTGACTTCCCTCCATGCCGGAAGGCTATCGGTGCCAAGTGGGTCTTCTGACGCAAATGGAAGCCGGACGGGTTCTTGGACAAGTACAAGGCCCGCCTCACAGCTAAGGGGTTTACTCAGGTCCCCAGGGTTGATTATGACCAGATCTTTGCCCCATTTGGCCGGTTCTCCACTAGCCGGGCGCTCTTGAGCCTGGTTGCCCAGCATGGATGGGAGCTACATCAGATGGACGTGAGCAACGCTTTCCTCCATGGCTCTCTGGAGGGTGAGGAGCACTACATGGTGCAGCCCCCAGGCTTCGACGATGGCACTGGGAGGGTCTAGCGGCTGCGGAAGGCCCTCTTTGGTCTGAAGCAGTCACCTCGGTGTTGGAACCAGGATATTTGTAGCATACTCCTCTGCGACGGCCTCATGTGCAGCACCACTGACCCCGCACTATTCTTCAACCCGCAAGGCCAGACCCTCGCCACTGTTCTGGTCTACGTTGAAGATCTCCTCATTTTGTCGCCAGACATGGCTGCCATCCAGCGTGTCAAGGACCTGTTGCACACTACCTACCAGATGAAGGATCTCGGGTCTGCTCGAGTCTTCCTTGGCATGGAGCTTGAGCATGATCGCTCCCATGACATCCTGCACGTCCACCAAGCTAACTATGTGCAGACTCTGTCCACTCACTTCGCCGAGGACCTGCCCCTCGTGGCAAGCAAATCATCATCCATGTCACCTGATGGCCAGGTGAAGTTGAAGAATCCTGACCCAGCCGTTGTGGGGGAGCCGGTGACTTGACCACGTATTTGCGAGTCATCGGGTCACTGATGTTCTTGGTGACGACAACGTGCCCAGACATCGCATTCACCGTCAATCTCATGGCTCAGTTCTCTCAGGATCCGCGTCTCCTCCACTTCGTGGTCGTGATCCAAGTACTACGCTATGTCGTCTTGAATCCTCAGCAAGGTCTCATGTTCCGCAGCCAACCGTCTATTGTCCCGGTGGGCTACACCGATAGTGACTGGACCGGCACTCCGGATGGTAAGAGTCGCACAGACTGGATCTTACTGATCAGCGGCACGACTGTGTCCTGGCACAGTGGCAAGCAGGGGTGCATTGCACGCAGCATTGCTGAGGCTGAGTACGTTGCCCTTGGCTCAGGCGCGTGTGAGAGTGTTTGGTTATGTCATCTGTTGTCCGAGTTGCGTCAGTCCGTCGCATCCATCACATTGCATTCTTATAATGAGATTTCCATGGCCATCGCTGACAATGACAGCGTGCATCACACACACACAAAGAACATCAATGTTCAGTTTCACTATTTGCACTCATTGTTGCATGACGGCAGCATCAGCATTGTGTAGGTTGAGACAGCACGGCAGCCGGCTGACTTCTTGACCAAGGCACTGAAGCGCAACTCGTTCAAGAAGGCTGTGAGTTCATTTGGCATGCACCCGTGAATTGCCCTCTTTGTCCCTGCCTGCTTCTCTGCATGCCCTGAGGGAGTCTGGGTTTTGACTGTGTCTCTTTCCACCCATGTGCACTATGCCTGTGAGTCATGGGGGAGTGTTGGTTCTTGCGCATCTCTCACTGTGCTCTGTTGTGTCCTCCTATATTGTGTACATTGGTGTACAGATTACTGACGGCAAGACTCGACGCTGCTGGAGTGTCTCCCGGTAGAGCCAACACATGCTGAGGCCTACATGCAATTTACTAGAGCCTCCTCCCTGCGGTAATGTGTTCAACTCCTCGGCAAGCCTCCTTGGCGTTCGGGCCACCGGCGGTCACTGCCACCGCAGATGTTGTCTGCATGCGTCTTGCGCTGGATCTGACTGTACCATTGCGTCTTCAGTGTCATGCTCTGCCTAGGGTCTATGTCTCATGTTGCGTGGCGCTGTTTGGCATCATGGACCATTGTAGGCACTACCTGGGTTCGGGCAGCCATAACTCTTTGCTGCTATTTTTCTAGCTGTTTATGACCGCAGTGCTGGTATGTTTGTATGGTCCAGTTTGTAGGCAAAACGGACGATGCGCGGGTTTTGGGCTGTCAGCCGTCTGGCAGGGCTCACTGAGAAAACCTTGCCTGCAAGTTTTAGGTCTAGGTCTATTATTTGATTGGCTGGCTAGCTGAATAACAAGCTCTACAGAGGTGGGGGGGGGGG
>SZWC01006671.1:59275-87362 GCA_023375785.1 Penium margaritaceum | reverse complement strand
CTGAGTGTCAGCCGCTTGACGGACAAGGGGTATGAGGTGCTCTTCCGCAGGAAAGGCGCAGTGGTGCGCATTGACGGCGACGGCGAGGTCGTGCTGGAGGCGAAGCGCGAGGGCGGTCTCTACATCGTGGAGACCAAGGTGGTCCCGGCGGCATCGGACGCAGCAGACTCGCAGGAGCGCTTCGTCAACATGGCCAAGGGAGGGAGAGCTGATCTGGAGCTCTGGCACCGACGGTTGGGGCATTCGGCGCCAGCAACCGTTAAGGAGATGGCGAAGCGCGACATGGTGCGCGGCCTCGTCATCGACGGTGCAGACGCGGCAGCAGATGCAGCAGCGCACAAAAAATGCGAGCCTTGCATTTTGGGCAAGGCACGGCGCAAGCCGTTCAATGAGAACGAGGTTCGCGCAAAGGACCTGCTGGAGGTCGTGCACAGCGACGTGTGCGGACCGTTCAAAACACCGTCAAACAGCGGCTTGAGATACTTCGTCACCTTCATTGACGCCTGCAGCAGGAAGCTCTACGTGTACTTCATGAAGCGGAAAGGCGAGGTCCTGGACCGGCTGAAGGAGTACGTCGCAGCGGTGGAGAGGCAGACTGGCCTGAAGGTCAGAGCGCTACGCAGCGACAATGGCGGAGAGTACGTGGGCTGCAGCGGGTGGATGAAGCAGCAGGGCATCAAGTGGGAACCCACTACGCCGTACTCGCCACAGTCCAACGGAGTGGCAGAGCGGGCGAACCAGACCCTGCTCAACATACTGCGGACCATGCTTGTGGATGCGGGGTTGCCGCGAGGGTTCTGGGCGGAGGCTGTGCGTACAGCCAGCTACACCATCAACCTCACCCCAACAGCGGTGCTGAAGGGTAAGGGCGGCTGGAAGACGCCGCAGGAGGTTTGGAGCGGGCGCAAGCCAAACGTGGCGCACCTGAAGGTGTTCGGGTGCAAGGCGCACGCGATGGTGCAGGCGGCGCAACGACGCGACAGCAAAGTGGAACCGCGGGCGAAGCCGTGCTTGTTCCTTGGCTACGAGAGCGTGCAAAAGGCGTATCGGCTCTGGGACCCGCGCACGCAAGATATCATCCGCAGCCGTGATGTCGAGTTCGACGAGCAGCAGAGCTTCAGCAGCAGCAGCAACGACATGAGCGTCGGGAACACCCAAAACAGGGGGAGTGGTTCCAGCTCCTTGACTACGAGGAGGAGCCGGCGGACGCGGAGGTCGATGATGCGGCGTCGGAGCGCAGCGGTGCAGCAAGGGCAGCAGCCGACGCGGAGGACTCCAACAACGATGCAGCTGGGCTGGAGATCCGGCGGAATGATCCGTCGAAGGAGGCACCGCGGGTGCCGAAGCGCGCACTCCCGGCGGAGTTCGCGTCGGGCGTCGGAGAAAAATACTCCGGACGCGCCGCCCGTCCGGTTGATGGTTCACCGGAGCGGGAAGGATCCTCGGGGAGCCGTCCGGTCGATGATTCACCGGAGCGGGCTGAGTCGGAAGGATCGCAGCAGAGCGACGAGACGCCGCCAAGACTGCCGCGCCGTAGCGGGAGGCAGCGGAGAGCGGGGAAGCGTTTCGACGCAGGCACCGGTCGATGGATCGGCATGACGCGGTGCATGCTGGCTGCATCAACGGAACCGAAAACCGTGCAAGAGGCACTTGCGCGGCCCGAAGGGAAGCAGTGGGACGCCGCCATCAAGTCAGAGTTGGCGTCCATTGCTGAAAACGACACGTGGCAGCTGGTTGACAGGCCGAAAGACGCCAAGGTCATCGGCTCCAAGTGGGTCTTAAAGACCAAGTTCACAAAGGAAGGCGTGGTTGACAAGTACAAGGCACGGCTCGTGGCGAAGGGGTACGCACAGTGTAAGGGCGAGCACTACGATAAGACGTTTGCCCCCGTCGCCAAGTTCACAAGCATCCGGGCGATCCTTGCGGTGGCAGCTGCGAAGGACATAGAGCTCCACCAAATGGACGTAAAGACGGCCTTCCTCAATGGCCTCATCGACAAAAAAATCTACATGGAGGTGCCGGAGGGGGTGGAGGCGCCGGAGGGCAAGGTGTGCAAGCTGCGGAAGTCCTTGTACGGGCTAAAACAATCGCCCCGATGCTGGTACCAACAGATGGACAGCTTCATGGCACAAATCGGCTTCAAGCGTTGTGAGGCGGATCACAGCGTGTACGTGCAACGCAGCAAAAAGCTCCATCAGATTGTCGCACTCTACGTGGACGATCTGATCTTGTGCTCCTCAGACCTGCCGAGCCTANTCGGACATGGGGGAGCTGGAGTTCTACCTCGGGGTGAGCATTACGCGGAACCGGAGGGCGCGCACGCTTGAGCTGGGACAGGCCAAATACGTGGCCGAGGTGCTGAAGCGGTACGGCATGGAGGACTGCAAACCAGTGTGCAGTCCTGTCTCCACGACCTGTGAACTGAGTGCGGCAATGGCGCCGCAAACAAAAGAAGAGCGGGAGGATATGGCAGGGGTGCCCTACCAATCGGCGGTGGGCAGCCTCATGTACGCCATGGTGGCGACTCGACCGGACCTGGCCTACGCGGTGGGCCAAGTGAGCAGGTATGTGGCCGATCCAGGGCCACTACACTGGCAGGCGGTCAAGCGCATCCTCCGCTACCTGCAGGCGACGCGGCACGCGCGCGTGAGGTTCGACGGCAAAGGGCGGGCGAACCCTTTGCGCCTGGTCTGCTACACGGATGCAGACTACGCTGGCGATGTGGACAAGCGGAAGTCCACATCCGGCTACGTGTTCTTCCTCGCTGGTGCAGCGGTCTCGTGGTGCAGCAGGAAGCAAGACTGCGTCGCCACCTCCACAGTGGAAGCGGAGTACATCGCGCTGGCCGAGGCGGTCAAGGAGGCGGTGTGGCTCCGTAGGTTGCTGGGGGAGCTGGGCGTGCCACAGCAGGAGCCAACGGTGGTGCAAGAGGACAACACCGGCTCCATCTCGCTGACCAACAACCCGACGCAGCACAGGAGGACGAAGCACATCGACGTGCGTTACCACTACGCACGGGACATGGTCGAGAAGGGGCAGGTGGTGCTGCAGCACGGCAGCACGCACAACATGCTTGCGGATTGCTTGACCAAAGCGCAACCCGCGGACCGGCACGCGCTGAGCGTGGCTGGGCTTGGGATGACCAGCTATGGTGGGCTGGAGGGCGCAGCGGAAGATGAGTAAGAGCAAGCTGGAGCAGCGGGCATGGAAGGTGCAAGGGGGAGAATGTTGAAAAATTGCCCCTCCGCATGCCCAAGTGCGGCGCCGGGAGGCGCCGACGAGCCGCCAGAAAGTGAAGACTCCGCTCCGGCGGATCTGGCGACTTGACAATTGCTCGGATCTTAAAATGGAGGATTGCCCCGTAAAGTTGACGAGTCGCTGAATCCGGTGGAAGTTGTTTCACCGGAATCAGACAAGTATCGAGGGGGATATGGCCTTCCAAAGTTGGGGTGTGCGCAGCGACTCTGGGAGCCGGCTGCGCCTCGAAATCCGGTGGATAATCGACCGGATCGAGTAACAAAATTACCATGTGGAGAAAATGCTCTGATAGGCCTGCCGAGGCGTCCGGTGGATGATCCACCTGATCAGGTGGATCATCCACCGGATCCAGTAGTGCAGGTTGTTACTGGGGGACAGCCAAAATCATGGCTCGACGTCCGAAACCCAGTAGTACGTTTTGTTACTCGGGAACTTGGTCAAAATTCTGACTGCAGGTCCGCGGACAGGTTTCGAACCTCGTCACACCCCATCACCAAACTCGACCCAAAAGTGGGTAGGGTGCGTGGAAACAGTGCAGGGGACCCCTATACCACGTGCAAAAGGACATGCGCCTTGGGAAAGGCGCTTCGCACGTGAAGGAAGGCGCCACGGCGTGTGCGCGCCATGGAGGCGTTAGGCGTTTCTGTGGTGGGTGAGACCTGCGCTTCGGCAAGCATAACTTGGGCTACGCTTGGTCGAATCGCGCGCTGTTTAGTGCGTTGGAAAGCTCATGACTAGCCCTATAAATGTTGTGATCATGTCTATGTTAAAAAAATAACGCAAAACGACGTTATTCCCTTTGCAAACTGACTGTCTCTAAATTCCTGCTCACATAGCGTGAGGCGACCAGAAAGCTCACGCTCAGTCTCAGATTCGCCCAAAACAGTAGACGTGAACCACTAGAGGCTATCAGACCATCGTCGGGACCGCACCACGCGGCTCTCATCCTGACAATGTGAAGCCGTGCCTTGCTGCCAGGTTTGACATGAAAGATATGGGAGAGCTCAGTTACTACCTTGGCCTTCAAGTCAAGCGCAACCGGCAGGAGCAAACTTTGGAGTTGTCGCAGAGCACGTACGTGAGCGACATCGTCAAGCGCTTCAACGTGGCAGGAGCGCGCAAAGCAACAACACCACTGGAAGTGGGAGCGAAGCTGAGCATGACGCAGACTCCACGCGGCATGCACGAGAGCAGCCGCATGGAAGCAGTGTCGTACCAAGCAGCGGTTGGAAGCCTCATGTATGCAGCAGTCGGCACGCGCCTCGACATCAGCCAAGCAGTGGGAGTGTTAAGCAAGTTTTTCGCGAATCCGGGCGTGCTGCATTGGGAGGCGGTCAAGCGCGTGCTGCGCTACCTTGACAGCAGCAGCAGCCTTTGCCTCACCTTCAACGGCAACAACAGCCCCATCCTCATCGGTTACAGTGATGCAGATTGGGGAGGTGAACTGAACACAAGGAGGTCAACCAGTGGGTTTGTGTTTGTGCTCGGGGGAGGTGCAATCAGTTGGAGGAGCAAGAAGCAAGAGTGCGTCGCCCTCTCCTCCGCCGAAGCAGAGTACATCGCCCTGAGTGAAGCAGCAAAGGAAGCCGTGTGGCTGCGTGAGCTACTGGCAAGCCTTGGACAGCAGCAGACCACAGCAACCACCATCTACTGTGTCAAAATGAGCGCCATTGCTCTAACCAAGAACGCCGAGTTTCACGCCCGCACCAAGCACATCGACCTGCGGTACCACTTCATCCGCGAGCTCGTGGCGAAGCAGGTGGTGCAGATCAAGTTCTGTCCTTCAAGCATGATGCTGGAAGAATTCCTGACCAAGCCGCTGGCAGCGTACCGGTTTCAGCAGCTGAGGGGACAGTGCGGACTTGTGTGATTTTTATTCTCGCAAAATGGGAGAATGATCGATATGAGAGTGCCAGAAAGTGACAAAAATAGGTTGCTCGATAAAAATCATCTGGCATGACAGTTGTATAGAGGATGTTTGACAGGTTCTATTGCACTTTACGGAACTCAATTCGGAGTCCGTTTGAGTGAGATATGGATTTCCAAAGTTTGGAGATCACGAGTCGGGTTCAAGTGACGACCTGAGCACTTTGAGCTCAAAAGGCGGCAGGATTATTGGCCAGGACGGCTGAGAGCGGCCTTCAAGGAGAAAAGACGGATGGAGGACGTCCAAGAGACTTCAAGGAAGGACCAGTCCACGATTATTAGCCATGCAGGCCATGCGAGACATAATTCTCTTGTGTGACAAGGTAACTACCGCTCATCCCGCTAGGCTAGGAGTGTGCTAGAGGGTGAGCTTTGACAGAGTGGATCTCAGTGCTCCCTTAGCCAAATGAGGCATATAAGGGCTTGTTAGAAAGCTGTGATGATGTACTTCCTCACTCAAGAGTGGATTCAGACATTCGCGTTCTCTGCAAACCTACATTTGCTTCCGTAATGTCTGTCTGTGCAACCTGCAACTCCTTCTCACAAACAGTTGGTCCAACTTAGGCGGCTCTTAGTGAGCCTGATCACCTCCCCGAGGGCTGCCCCAGTTTCCATCACTTCCAGCCGGAAAAAAAGTTTCCAGGGATCACACGCATCCCAGAAAACAAGCAACCGTGGGCTTTTGCAAAGGTGGTGGCAGAGGAAGGTGGACTCCACTTGCAGGATGCACTGATGTGGGGATGTAAGAAGGGCATTGCCTTGTTGTTTTTCTCTGCTGTTAATTGTGGAGTGATGCAAATAGGACCAACGAGACTGATCCAGGTCCGGCTTTCATTTCTGTTGTACCATAGGTAAGTGACGGAGACATCGTACCTCACCTTATGGCCAGAAGAGACAAAACACAGGATGCTTCCATTTGGGTAGCGGGTGATGGTCACCTTGAAGCCATGAAGCTGTTGCATGCTGAGTGAGCAGACTCAGAAGGTGCTTGTGGCTCTGGAGACAAGAATGCACTGGTCATTAGCATGTGGTATTGTACCTGCTTTCTGTGGTGCTGATAATGGAAGGGCGCATGAAATGCCTTCATGAAATGCCTTCATGAAATGCCTTCATGAAATGCCTTCATAGGAAGAAAGAAGTTGCAGGGCTGCTCGATGAACATGGAGCAGGTGTGAAAGACTGCGCCGACTTGTTTTGTGTGTAAGAACAAAAGTAAAAGGATGCGGAGAGGCTGCTAATGCCACATGGGCCTGCAAAACAGCTTGACTACGCAATGTCCAAGAGAGATGACAACTGTCGAGTATTCTGACAACGTAATGATTGGGTTTGTTCAACCGGTGGCTTTATAGTTGGAGTAGGGAAAGCATCTTGCTGTTATGTTTCTTTTTGCAGGATCAGAAGCCTCAATACATCTCATTTGAGATTTATCTTATGTTCCAGTTGTGTAGAGGGCCAAACCTTCCTTGCCTCTCTTAACATGAGCCAAAGAAAGAAGTGTTCATGTCGGAAGTGCAATAGCTTCTTGCAGTGTATAATGGAAGTTCAGCCATACGAAGACATTTGCAGTGTGGGCGTTTGTACCATAAAGGTATCCACTACTAGCCATAGTAAAATATAGGCTTTAGAGAAATACTCCACAATGTTCAAAGGGTTAGTCCCTTAGCCATAGTTCTGTTGTAACACTCCTATTGACGTGTTGGTTGCAGAGACACAAGATTCAAAGATGTGCTTGTTGTGTGCACAATGATTTGCAGTGTCCCTTGTGCAGTCACGTATGATTCTACATTTTTGTGATTAACATTTTTGCAGAATGTAATCAGTGTTAAGAAATGCTTTCAAAATACCTTCCTCCACTGCATAGTTTTTGGAGGAAAAAACTAGTGCTTTCATGGGGATGTTCCTCAAAGGATGCTGACCAACTTCGAGCCAGAAGGAGTTCTCTATATTCAGATGACAAGCTACAAGGTCTTTACAAGGGAAAACCGGCTCTTCTTTCAGATCATGCAAAGAACACCACATGGTTTAGCGACATCATGAGGGATTTCAGGAGGTAGTGACGTCCGCCAGTGTGGTCTTAGGCTGCAGTATAAGTTCAAGGAAGTGAAGAGGCTACGACTGCCACCAGCGAGCTGCTTGGGGCACAGCACAGAAAAGAGGCTTGGCTGCGAGAGGTGGACAGTTCTTAGCAATGAAGTTTGACTCTTTTTACTCAGGGTGTGATGTATGCGTATAAAAAGGGTCATTTTTGACTTGCACAATTGCAGAAACTGTGCTCAAATCATGATACGTTTGGAACTGTGCGCTCAACTTGAGGCTTATAGCTGCATGCAAGAAGGAAAAGACAAGAAAGAATAAGGATACTATTTTTTTTGCATGTGTGAGCTTGGTTGATGTTAAAATCTAGCCTTGTGTTTTGTAGGCGGGAAAATATTGGCCAAGTGGACTAAATTGTCTGGTCATTTCTCTCCATAGAGAACGTGTGTACACACTCTTCACATGGATGCTTACGGGTAGCTACCATAGTAACATGCGGCTAGGTGTTCTCATCTTTTTGCCAAAAAAAATTATGTTTCCTCTAGGGAATTATTTACCAAAACCTGAATAATGAAGCATCCAGGAAAAAAACAGGTTGTTATTCATATTTCTATTATTAGGCCACAATAAGAATCAATATGGGAGATGATGGGGAGGGAAGGCACATCAAGGATGCATCTATTTTATTTTAACCCAGACAAACTGCAGGGGCTTTTCTCTTTTCCATTTTCTGCTTTTGATGTGCCAAAGCTTCTTCTATTGCGTAACACTTGTTTTGGCCGTGATAATGCAATTTCGGTGTGCATGCTTTTGTGCCTTCATAGGATGAAACAACCAGGTTCAGGAGCAGCTTGGTAAGAACAACGGCCCCAATATCATATGGAGATGGATTTTGGGTGGCTTGTAAGCATAGCAAGTGCTTCGAGCACGGATGTCGGGTGAGCTTGGTGCTAGGGGAGGATGGGAGTTGTAATTGGAACAATAAGAACCATTGTTCTTCCCTTTCCTGCTGCGCCAGTTTAAATCAATGTTCAGAAGAGAAGAGAGCCGTCTACTTTCAAAAAATTCAAATTTTTGGGCATTGTCAACTTAGATTTAGATTTAGACGCCTGATCAACCTACACACACTCTGGACTACTGAGACTTTGAAGTTCATTTTCTGCAAACACCTGAAGAACTGTCCTTGTAGCCCTCCTTCACTTGTTCCAGGGGCAAGACTGCACCTTCAAGTTTCTTAAGCAGTTTTCCTCCTTGCAAATAGCCCTTGAAGAGCAGCAGCATCCATTGACAGCATCTGATATTCATTTAGTGGTGGCTATTGACAATGCATGGGTCATGGCTGCAACGATTTCAACACCTAGGAAGAAATACATAGTACCTTCAACATTTAATGTGAAATTCACTTCTCCTTATGTTGTGTCTGCTCCAGGAATACTGCTACTACCTGCTGCAGCTTCTTCGAGTACAAATTGGTCCCCGCCTGGAAGGGGCAGCTCGGTCAATGTACAGCTGGACGTTGGTGGTGCTGCCTTTCCATCCCCACATATGCAGCACCCGTAGCAGACATTCTTCCTCCATTCCTCTGCCATGCCTGCAACAGCTTCAGCCTGCACTGTTGGACAGCAGTCCAGTGCAAAACCAGGAACATATCCCAGATTTCATCCTTCCAGGAATACAGTTGTTTTTGCAAGGAGGCAAAGACTGCATGTCATCCCCTTGGACCCCTTCTCACTCCCGTGCTTGTCATTTTCCTGCTTTTCACTCTTCTTTCCCCCTTGTTTGCATGGCTGCTTCCATCCCTAACCCATCCCTTCCTGGACCTACACAAATGCTGGCCACCAGCAATGCCGCTACAGGATCAGCTGATACTGCTATGGCCAAAGGCAGCACATACTTGGGTGCAACACCAGTATATACAGAAGCAGTCCACATGTCAGCCTAGTAACTCCAATGCAAATGACGGTGGCCTGACTACGTTAAGCTTCTCCGACACCTGCCTTTCCTTTGTCCTCCATTCATCCCTTACAGAACGACAGGGCCATCCAACGCCTGCATTTTTTGTGAAAAGCAACCAAAGTGCTTCTTCTTTGCTGGAAGCAGCTGAGTCTGCTCCAGAATCAGCTGCACGTGCTGAGGCGCATGGAGCTACTGCTGCTGCTGTTGCAGAACAATGTGATGGAGTCCCTTCCTGCACCGCACGTACACACCGATGGATATGAAGTTGCCAGAAAGTGACAAAAATAGGTTGATTGATAAAAATCATCTTCCATAACAGTTGCATAGAGGATGTTTCACAGGTTCCAATGAAATTTACGGAACTCAATTTGGAGTCCATTTGAGTGAGATATGGATATCCAAAGTTTGGAGATCATGGGTCGGGTTCAAATGACGACCTGAGCACTTTGAGCTCAAAAGACGGCAGGATTATTGGCCAGGACGGCTGAGAGCGGCCTTCAAGAAGAAACGACGGCTGGAGGGCATCCAAGAGACTTCAAGGAAGAACCAGTCCATGATTATTGACCGTGCAGTTCGTGTGAGACATAATTCTCATGTGTGACAAGGTGACTGCCGCTCATCCCGCTAGGTGAAAAGAGGGTCAACTTTGACAGAGTGGATCTAAGTGCTGCCTTAGGAAAATGAGGCATATAAGGGCTTTTTATAAAGCTGTCATGATTTAGCTTCTCAATCAAGAGTTGATTCAGACATTCACAATCTCTGTAGACCTACATTCACTTCTGTAATGTCTGTCTGTACAACCTGTAACTCCCTCTTACAAACAGTTGGTCCTGTCTAGGCGGCTCTTAGTGAGCTTGATCACCTCCCTGAGGGCTGTCCAAGTTTCCATCAGTGGTATCAGAGCTAGAAAAATTCTTTGCCTCATCTTTGAGACATTCCTTGCACCCTGTTGTATGAGAGAGTCGTTTGTGGGCTGAACGTTGCACTACCATGGCGACATCCGCTTCCGTGGTGGCCGGCATCAACATAGCCAAGTTTGAAGGTAAGAACTTCTTCAACTGGAGCAACAACATGAAGATGTTCCTGATGGAGAAGGGACTTTGGAGCCATGTGAGTGAGGAGGAGCCCGCTGAGTCCTCTCTCTCACTTGGTGAGGCCCGTACCTACCGCGAGAAGCGTGACCGCGCCCTCGCCACCATCTACCTCTACCTTGCCGAACGGCAACAACTCCTCATCCGTGGCATCCTCATGCCAAAGGAGGTTTGGATGAAGCTTAAGTCTACTGATGCATCCAAGTCAATCCTCATGAACATGCAGCTGCGTCGTCGCTTTCACATTGTGAAGATGGATGAGTCCGGATCCATGATTGACTACATCAACATGGTGAAGTCTCTTTCCGACCAGCTTTCTACAATTGAGAACCCTGTCAAGGAGTGTGTGCTCATGCTAACCATCCTCTATGGCCTTTCTAGCAGTTACACTCCTCTCATTGTTGCCCTGGACCAGTGTGGCAACAAGCTCTCCCTCAATGACGTGGAGGAGAGTCTGCTGTTTGAGGGGGAGCGGCGCAAGGGAGAGGAGGGCGGAAGCGGACTGGACGTCGCTGTCATCACCGACTCTGGTCATGGGGGTGGTGCTGTACCAACTATGGTCAACGGCGGATGAGGGAAGAAGAAGGGGAACTGCCACTACTACAAGAAACCAGGCCATTGGGCACACAAATGCCGGAAGAAGAAGGCGAACCTTACGGCTAGGGTAGGAGCGGGAAAGCAGTCCGACGCTTCCGCAAATGCAGCAAATTGGGAGAGTTGATCCATGACCACCATCCGAGTCATGTATGTCTCTGACAACATCGTCTTGTTCTGGATCATCGACTCAGGAGCCACGCGGTACATGACGTGTCGCCAAGAGTGGTTCGTGGTCTACACCGCCATCAAGACTCATCGGGTGTACATGGGGGAAGATCATGTGAAAATGGCGGTTGGGGAGGATGAGATTGTGTTTTGTGCTTCCTTTGAGGGCAAGCACAAGTAACGCCGTGTAAAGGGGGTGCTCCATATTCTTGGGCTGGCAGCTAACCTCCTCTCTATCTCATCTCTCATCTCCGAAGGCATGCAAGTTTGCTTTGAGAATGGTGGCTGCACCATCTCTGCCAGTGCGGGTCATGTTCTTGCAAAAGCGGACAAGGAGGACGGTCTCTACCGTCTCTATGTGGCGTCGGAGAAGGAATATGACTCAGCATTGGTAGGGAGAGAGGGAAAACACGACATCAGCCTGTGGCACCGCCAGCTTGGTGACTTCGACTTTGACGTCATCATCTCCATGCAGCAGATGGTCCGTGGCCTGGAGCTCAAGGGGGTGAAGCAGACAGGTGCATCGGCTTGTGCAAGCTACATTAAAGGGAATCAAGCCCTCTCTGCTTTCACAAGGAAGGGAAGGGGATGGTTGAGCTTCTCTCAATCGGTCACTCTGATGTGTGTGGTACCATGCCATCACAATCCTTGTTCAGCAAGTTGTACGTTGTCCCATTCATTGATGACAGGTCAAAGAAGACGTGGGTGTTCTTCTTGGATGGAAAGGATGAGTGCTTTGATGCTTTCAAGGTGTGTATTGCTGTTGCACAGAATGAGAGTGGCAGGCGGTTGAAGGTGCTTCGCACCGATGGTGGCAGAGAGTACCTCTCCAACGCCTTTTGCACCTTCCTCAAGTGTCGCGGGATCAGGCACAAGGTCACTCCACCTGGAACACCGCAGCTGAACAGCGTGGCTGAGCGCATGAACCACACGCTCATGGAGTGTGTTCACAGCATACTCCAGGACGCAGAGCTCCAGCAAAACTTTTGGGCAAAGTGGTCAACACTGCCGTTCACCTGAAAAACCGGATTCCTACGCATGCCGTGCCGTTGATGACACAGGAGGAGGCATGGAAAGGACTCAGGCCAATAGTGACGCACCTGAATGTCTTTGGGTGTGGCATATTTGTGTATGTACCTACCGACGGCTGTAACAAGCTAGACGCAAAGTCCGTGAAGACCGCCTTCCTCCGCTACGACACCATGGGATATTGCCTCTACAACCTCGTCGTATGCGAAATCATCCGCAGCCGTGACATGGTCTACCAAGAGAACGTGAAGGGCTGGACATGGAGCCCTATGTTGACAGTTCCACTTGCTCCCGCACTTGGACCAGAAGTTGGAGAAGTTCTAGTAGCAGAAGAGGACGGTGTGGAAGATGGCGGTGATAGCGGCAATGAAAAGGAGGTGGATGGAGCTGAAAATGAGAAGGAGGCAGCAGCTGAATCCGATGAGAAGGAGCAGCAAAGCAACACACAGAAGCTTCCACGAATGTCTGCATGCCTCAACAAAGTTCCAAAGGACAGTGGGGAGCAGCTACGGCGGTCCGAGGGACTTGCAAAGAAGCAGACGCAACAAGGGGAGCGGCTGAACCTGTGCACCTCTCCATCACCAACAGAGTCCTCTGACCTCGAGTTCCTCTTCGTCACCGTCACCGATGACCTAGCCACATTCACTGAAGCCATGCGTAGTGCCAAGGTGGCAGATTGGCGTGCTGCAGCAGACAAGGAGTATGGTGCGCTCATGAGGAAGCTCCACGTGATAGCCGGGTAATCGGATGCCAGGTGGATCTTCATGCCCAAGCGTGGTGCAGATGGTAAGGTGCTGAAGTACAAAGCACGCGTGGTTGCAAAAGGGTATGCGCAGACTGAGGGTGTGGATTACAATGAGACATTTGTACCTGTCGCAAAGTTCCCATCCATCCGAGCGATCCTCGCTCTTGCTGTTGCTATGGACTAGGAGGTGCACCAAATGGATGTGACGTGTGTATTTCTGAATGGTGACCTCACGAAGGATGTGTACATGGAGCAGCCGGAGGGGTATGTGGTGGAGGGAAAGGAGGATTAGGTGTGCAAGCTTGTGAAGGCTCTCTATGGTCTGAAGCAAGCACCGCGAGCATGGTACCACCAGATGGATGAGCAGCTGGCTGGTCTTGGTTCTGTGCGCAGCAAAGTGGACCATGCAGTCTATGGGTGCATGGAAGAGGCAAGCCAGGTCATCATCTTGCTCTATGTTGATGATCTGCTCATTAAATCTGACTCGAAGTCTCTTTTGGATGATGTGAATCAGTCCCTTGCTACCAGGTTTGACATGAAGGACATAGGAGAGCTCAGTTACTACCTCGGCCTTCAGGTCAAGCGCGACCGGCAGCAGCAGACTTTGGGGGTGTCGCAGAGTACATACGCGAGTGACATCGTCAAGCGCTTCAACATGGCAGGAGCACGCAAAGCCGTAACACCACTAGAACTGGGAGCGAAGCTGAGCATGATGCAGGATCCCCACGGTAGGCAAGAGAGCAACCACATGGAAGCAATGCCATACCAAGCAATAGTTGGGAGACTCATGTACGCAGCAGTCAGCACGCGCCTCGACATCAGCCAAGCAGTGGGAGTGCTCAGCAAGTTTTGCGCGAACCCGGATGTGCCGCATTAGGAGACGGTTAAGCGCATGCTGCGCTACCTCAACAGCAACAGCAACCTTTGCCTCACCTTCAACGGAAAAAACAGCCCCATCCTCATTGGAAACAGTGATGCAGATTGGGAAGGTGACCTAGACACAAGGAGGTCGACCAGTTGCTTTGTGTTTGTGCTCGGGGGAGGTGCAATCAGTTGGAAGAGCAAGAAACAAGAGTGCGTCGCTCTCTCCTCCACCGAAGCGGAGTACATTACCCTGGTTGAAGAAACAAAGGAAGCCTTGTGGCTGCGTGAGCTGCTGGCAAGTCTTGGGCAGCACTAGACTAAAGCAACCACCATCTACAGTGACAACATGAGTGCCATTGCTCTGACGAAGAACGTCGAGTTTCACGCCAGCACCAAGTACATCGACTTGCGCTACCACTTCATCCGTGAGCTTGTGGCAAAGCAGGTGGCACAGATCAAGTTCTGCCCTTCAAGCATGATGTTTGCAGAATTCCTGACCAAGCCGTTGGCAGCGTACTGCTTTCAGCAGCTGAGGGAACAGTGCGGACTTGTGTGATTTTTATTCTCGCAAAGTGGGAGAATGATGGATATGAGAGTGCCAGAAAGTGAAAAAATAGGTTTCTTGATCAGAATCATCTGGCATAACAGTTGTATAGAGGATGATTTACAGGTTCCAACGCACTTTACGGAACTCAATTCGGAGTCCGTTTGAGTGAGATATGGATTTCCAAAGTTTGGAGATCATGGGTCGGGCTCAAGTGACAACCTGAGCACTTTGAGCTAAAAAGGCGGCAGGATTATTGGCCAGGACGGCTGACAGCGGCCTTCAAGGAGAAAAGACATCTGGAAGGAATCCAGGAGACTACATGGAAGAACTAGTCCATGATTTGTGGCCGTGTAGGTCGTGTGAGACATAATTCTCATGTGTGACAAGGGGACTGCCGCTCATCCCGCTAGGCTAGGAGTGAGTGTTAGAGGGTCAACTTTGACAGAGTGGATCTCAGTGCGCCCTTCGCCAAATGAGGCATATATGGCTTGTCAGAAAGCTGTGATGATGTATTTTCTCAATCAAGAATCGATTCAGACATTCATGTTCTCTGCAGACCTACGTTTGCTTCCGTAATTTCTGTCTATGCAACCTGCAACTCCCTCTCACAAACAAATGGTCCTGCCTAGGCGGCTCTTAGTGAGCTTGATCACCTCCCTGAGGGCTGCTCGACTTTCCATCACACACTGTGGTCTGACTCACAGCACTTGAAACCGAGCTCCGCCATGTAGCCATCCATCTACTGGTACCAGCACCTGGAGGCCTGTTTTAGCCCGTACAAGGCCTTCCGCAACTTGCACACCTTGCCCTCGGGCGCATCCACCGCCTCTGACACCTCAAGGTAAATCTTCTTGTCAATGATGCCATTCAGGAATACTGTTTTGACATCTATATGGTGGATCTCCATATCTTTGGCGGCTGCCAACGGAAGCAATTGTCTCATCGCACCGTTCACCTCTCCACTTTGCTTATCCCTTCACCACTAACCGCGCCTTGTCGTTCTCCATCTTGCTGTCTTTGGCGAGCTTCACCTTGAACATCCACTTGGAGTTGATCAGCTTCACGTCCTTTGGCCGATCTACCAGGTTTCAAGTGCTATTTTAAACAAGGGATGAAAGTTCAGATTTTTTTGCTTTGTCCCAATGCTGCCCCTCGGGCCATGCAAGTGCTTCTTGCATAATTGTTGGCTCCGTTGCAGCTCCCATCATGCACCATGCCATGCCGATCCACTGGCCTGTGCTTGAACAATACCGCTTTGCCACATTCTGCGGCCTCCAACTGCGACACGGCATCCTTGGCGACGTTGGCTGTTGGTTCTGGTACTTCCGTGCTGTAACGCTGTCCTTGGCTGCGGCCTCCCTCGCATCGGCTGGTGCATCCTTTGCTCTAGCGGCACCTGTACCTGCTGCATCGTCCTGGTGCACTCCAGCACCGTCAATCTCTGAAGACCCGTCATCAACCTCTGCCGCCGCTTGCTCCTCCTCACGTTCAAGGAGGTGGAACCACTCCCCCTGCTTTGGACAGTGTGCTGCGTCAATGGTGTTGCTGCTATAGTAGCTCATCTGTTCATCAAACATGACGTCACAGCTGGTAATGATGTCCTGCATTTGTGGGTCAAAAAGGCAGTACGCCTTGAGCGTACTCTCGTTCCTAACAAACGTGCACGCCTTTACACGTGGGTCCAGTTTGCAACCTTTTCTCTGTGCGGCCTGTACTAACACGTGCACGTGCACCCATACACCTTCAGGTGTGTCACTATTTTTTTGCACCAGCTCCACGCATCTTGTAGCGTCGTTCAGCCATCCTTCCCCTTCAGCACTGCTGTTGGGGTGAGGTTGGTGATGTAGCATACCGTACTCATGGCCACAAGTTCCGTTGCAGTTTTGCGTCCGCGAGCATCGTCCGCGCCATGGTGAGCAACGACTTATTCGCACGCTCCGTCACGCCATTAGACTGCGGTGTGTATGGAGAGGTCCGCTGCCACTCAATCCCCTGCTCCTTCAGCCACTCTCCGCAGCCCACGTACTCACCGCCATCGTTGCTGCATAGCGCTCTGACCTGGTAGCCAGTCTGCCTCTCCAACGTTGTGACATACGTCTGGAGCCGGTCCAGCACCTCACATTTCCGCTTCAGGAAGTAGACATAGAGTTTTTGGCTATAATTTTCAATGAAGGTTATGAAGTACTGCGTGCCCCCAATGGACAATGTCTTGATCTGACCGCACACATCACAATGCACAACCTCAAGCAGGTCCTTGACCCGCTGCTATCCGTCCTCAAACAACTTGCGCTTTGCCTTGCCCACGATGCATGGCCCGCATTTGTGCTCCGTGGAATCTGCAGAGATTTCTGCTGCACATGTGATGGTGAGGTCGTGAACCATCTCGCGCTTCGCCATCTCATGCACGACTGCGGGCAATGAATGCCCCAGCCGCTGATGCCACAGCTGCAGGTATGCTTCTCCGCCTTTAGCAAGGTTGACGGTGCGTGCTTGCGAGTCTGTTGCAGGGACATCTGCTACCGAGTGGATGGCCTATATCTCAACAACGTAGAGGCCTCCCTCGCGCTTCACCTCAAGCACCGTCACGACTTTGCCGGCACCGTCCATTTGCATGACTGCACCTTTCTTGCGAAAGAGTATTTCATACTCCTTGTCCGTCAAGCAGCTCACATTGACAATGTCAGCCAGGCCGGGGACATGTTGCACATTTTGGATGACACGCTACACCGTTTTACCACCAACCACCACCTCCACATCCACGTCACCTTGCCAGGCCGCGGGTTTGACCTTGTCGTTGGCGACCACAATGGATTTGGTGGACATGGTGTAGGTGATGAGTCACATCTTCTCAACTTGGGTATATCCTTCGTACCTGAATTAAGGCACCGTCCGTTGGCGCCCTCCAGGTCGTGGTTCTTCGTGCCATTGAGGAGTTCCTCAATGTCTCTGGTGCCTTTGCCAGTGGACTGCTCCTCCTCCGGACACTCCTTGGGCCAATGGCCCTCCTTGCCGCAGTTATGGCATGCACCCATCTTGGCGCCCTTCCTATTGCCACCTTTACCGCCACCTTGCTTGCCGCTGCTGCTGCCACCCTGCGTTTTAGTGACCACGATAGTTGGGAATGACAAATTCTTGTCACCGATGCGATGGTGCGCTTTGTTACGGATGTACTCGGCAATTGCGCCCTAGGCGAGTTTATCCTTCTCCCAACCTCGAAATACGGTAATGAGAGGGCTCCAACTGTCGGGTAAATCCACGATGAGTACTATCACTTGCATATTTTTGTCAATCTATCAATCCACATCATTGTATTGTGAGACAAGAGAATCGATCCGTTTCATGGTGAAAATGGCGTCCTCACCCTCCTCGACCCTCACTGTCATGAGTTGCTTTACTGCAAAGATCTTGTTTGTGAGGGACGTTGACTGGTAGATGGAGCATAGCTTCTTCCAGGCATCTCCCACCAACGTTCAGCCATGGATATAGCCTTATTGGGATGCATACAGTACCGAAAAGAGGAGCATCAGTGCCTCCGTGTTCTTCTTAGCAAAGGCCATCTTCTCCTCGTCCATTACGCTCGCCCTCTGTTCCCTTCACAAGCTCCAGCAGTCCCTTGTACGCAATGTGGATCTGAAAGTGGCACCTCCACAGCCCAAATCCAGGGCAACTCATGTACTATTGCATGGATGGGAAATCCTGTTTCTGCATCATGTTGAATTTTTGCTATAGACAGTCTCAAACTCCGACGGCGAAGTCGTCCGGAGCAACACTCCCGTGTGTTACGGAAGCCGTGAACATCTTGGCAGGTAGATCGGGATGGTGAGCCTATAAGCCTATTTCAGGAATGATGTGGTGGAGTCCTCTGGTCCAGCAAGTGTCCATAGCTGCCTAGGGTAGTGAGACTTTCAAGAAGGTGTGTGTTTTGGGTCGCCACAGCACCAAGGGAGCAAATTCTGGCAGAATACAGATTGTAGAAACTGCGAAAGGCTGAAGGCTGATTAGGCTGGTTCATTGTTTTGGTGCAACAACATCAGATTATCATAGCCTGTGATCCGAGTTTTCCAACGCATCCAAGCATGCCCAGAAGAGAGCAGTAGAGCCCCTGCTATGGCCGTTGGAGTAACCCATGGTGGAACCATCCACTATTCCCACAATCGGAGGTGACAGGAGGCGCTTGGACGGTGGTCTATCAAAGCGGCCTTCCTAGTCCTCCAAAGTTGGTGAAGGCTCTTTCTGGTCTAGTAGACCTCTCACGTCCCTTCCTTCATGTCCCACGTGCCTTCAAAGCTCATTAAAGTCAAACTTTGACCACTGGCTGTTGAACTATCCCGTCACCTATGACGGATCCCCAGATTCAAGCGTCTACCACCCGAACTTTGGATGGGGCCAACGTTCTGATTTCTTAACCAAATTGAGCAACTGAAAGCTCAAACCTGCACGCCAGACATCCTCAGAATCGGCCCACACCTAAAATAAGGTCTCCCAACAATCGAAGCCCTCGTTGCTATCGTAACGGGGTGGAGGTGTTTCAAAGTCCTCCGGTTGCCGCTCTGTGGGGAGGGCAACCTCAGGCTCGGGAGACAGTGGACTGGGTATGGGGAGCCCACCACTGAGGAAAACGCCACCAAAAGTGAACGCTGCTGAACGACATGGATGATCCTAGTGACAAGAAGGTGGCGGAGTGAGAGGTTGCGATCCCAGGCGTAACTCACGGATGCGCTCCTCAAGCACACAAAGCTCTTGCTTGCATGAGTCATCCTCAATCTCCTCCTCATCCCAGGTGTCCACCTGTGATGAGTGGTGCTGAGGCCGTGACGTTGTATAGGGTGTAGAATGCTGAGCAGATGGTGCAGCTCAAGCACATCCTCCAGGTGGCTGATGTGAGGCCCCCAAACAGTCCCGCAGTAACTCCGTGATCTCTTGCAACGCGTCGGACTGCCTCTCCTGTTGCTGGTGCATCTCATCCAGCGACCGACGAAGCTCGTCAATCACGAGGGACTGCGACCATGGACTCATAACGCCCGAAGAGGAGGAAGAGAGGTCCACTAGCCCTTTGCCCTTGTCACGGACCGGTGCGATCGCAATGCTCAGTATGGGGTCGAATGTAAGAATTGCTCGGAACAAGAAACTGGCAGCGTTTCTCGAGGAGTTGAAATGTTAGAAAAAACGTTGACGTTTTGACCCCAAATTTGCTGACGTAAGCACAGCCTATGATGACGTCAGCGTGTTTTACGCTAGCGAAAAAAACGCTAGCTTTTTTTTTGCTGGCGTATTTTACGCCACTGTTTTTTGGAGGTCACGCAAACTCCGCGTGACCTGTGGGGGTGACCTCATCACCCCCTACTCGCGGCTACGCAGGGACTGCGTAGGCCTGCGCAGTGCCACGCAAGCCTACGCAGTGCTGTGTAGTTTCTGCGCAGCGCAGCACTGTTGTGCACCAATAGTGCCGTACAAGCCTGCCACTGCTACTGCGGCGGGTCTACTGCTGCTGCATCCGCCACAACTGCTGTTGCGCTGTTGTAGCCATTGCCGCTAATGCAATGCTGCTGCTACTATTGTTGGTGCTGTCGCTGCAGCAGCAGCAATGCTACTGCTGCGCTGCTGGTGCTTCACTGTTGCTGCTGCACTACCATTGCTGCTCACGGCTGCTGATGCCGTTGCTGCTGCAAGCTGCTGCCACCGCTGCGCGCTGCCACTGCTTGCAGCCGCCGCCGCAAGCTGCTGTTATGAGCTGCTACTCCCCCTCTTTTTTGTGTACAGGCTGGCAGCCAGGCACGGCTGCTGCTGCTACCTGGTACTGCTTCTGCTGACCGGCATGGCTGCTAGATCACGTCACTGCCACAACTCCACTTGCTATAGTGGTGGTGATTGCGTGGTGACGTCGCTGCTGCTAACGTCGGCTGCAACGGGTCCTAGGATGTGGCGGCGTTGGTGACTCTCACTGCTGCTACCGGTGCTGCGTCTCAGCGGTGTAGCTCAGGGAGAGGGGTCTTGCTGCTCTGATACCATGAGAAATTTCTAGGAAGCTTCCTAACCTTGCTGCTGCTGATGTGGTGACACTGTCCAGTCAGTTGGAGCAGTAGCAAGCAAGCAGGTGCAAGAAACAACAAGGATCAGGCTAGGGAGACGCACAAAGTCTCATAATCTCTAATAGCTTAGTAATGCAGAAAGAAATGACAACTGACAAGTACACAACATAAATACCTGCCGTGGCACACGGCGGGTGACTGTTTTGGCTGCAACTCTGCGCACATTCATCCAAACGCAAGACCATTTGAACCTAGAGATGCAGAATCTCGAGCCGGACGCTACAACTGGTCACGCATAAGTCCGGCATCGATTGGTGGACAGAAAATGCAATACATGCAAATTGGGCTCGAGAGCCAGTCCACCGAGAAAACTCTAGCGTCTGCAGAAAAACTACAGAGCACCCCAGCAAGCACCCGGGACGTCGTGGCAGTTGTCTGGCAGCTGCTGGTGGATGGATTTACCAACCGTCAGTGCTCTGGCGCCAGCTGGGCCCACAACAGGGATCTGCACGAGCATGGACACGGCCGAGTGGTCACAGTAAGCTGTACAAACAGACGGAAATAACTCACATCTCAACAGAGGGCGACAGGTGGACACGAGGATAGGCAATCATGTATTGCAAAGATTTCGAGCATGGTTCCAACGAATCTATATGTATTGTCAAACTTGTGTTATGAAAAAAAATGTTCGATGAATGCAAGAAACACCGAATGAGTTTTGAATGTCGTGCTAATTAAATATTTGTGGGGAAGTGGGGCTCGCTAGCAGAGCTGCTGAGGCAGACAGTGCACTGGCACCCTCTGACCTGTCAACCTGCAAAACCTGAAAACATAGGCATGACCCGTGCTTATGACCCTCATTGTGCCTTTCGCTGACGGATTCGGGTACCTACCCCTCTCCCCCCTCATCTCCCTCCATCCCCCCACCCCTCCAACAAAGTGCAAAGACCTCCTTCTCCTGAACAGGCATAGGGGCAAGGTACTGCTACAGGTTACTGATCGGACCCGGCAAAAGCAGTAGCTAGAAATTCTAGGCAGCAGGTTGGGGTAGCAGCATTGTTGATGAAGCGTGCGGGCTTCCACACTTGTTGCTTAGTTTGCTGCCCCCTCAGTCTGCTGCTCTAGAGTATAAGTCTGGATGCTCTGGGTTTGTTACTTAGAAACGCGCGCGCCAGTGTTAGCACCAAAAAGTAGCTGAAAACTGAAAGTGACTGATTAGCAATGAATAATGAGCAACAATGGGAGGCCCCTCCAAGTTCTAGCTCTCCCCCCACCTCTGTAGAGCTTGTTACTCAGCTAACCAGCCAATCAGATAATATACCCAGACCTATTTTCTGGCAGGCAGGGTTTTCTCAGTGAGCCTTGCTAGACGGCCAACAGCCCAAAACCCGGGCGTCGTCCGTTTTGCCTGAAAACTGGACCATACCATAATACCAACACTACGAACACAATGGTGCGGTCATAAACAGCTAGAAAAATAGCAGCAAAGAGTTATGGCTGCCTGAACCCAGGTAGTACCTACGATGGTCCATGATGCTAGACATGCCACGCAACATGAGACATGGACCCTAGGCAGAGCATGACACTGAAGACGCAATCGTACAGTCAGATGTAGCGCTGGACGCATGCAGAAAGCATCTGCGGTGGCAGTGACCGCTGGTGGCCCGAACGCCGAGGAGGCCTGCCGATGGAGCTGAGCACGTTGCCGCAGGGAGGAGGCTACAGCAAATTGTGTGTAGGTTTCAGCATGTGTCGGCTCCACCGGGTGACACTCCAGCAGCGTCGAGTCTCGCCATCATTCATTTGTACACTGATGTACACAATCCAGGAGGACACAACAGAGCACAATGAAAGCTGTACAAAACCCAACACTCCCCCATGACTCACAGGCGTAGTGCACATGGGTGGACAGAGACGCAGTCAAGAGCTAGACTCCCTCAGGACACGCAGAGAAGCAGGCAGGGACAAAGAGGGAAATTCACGTGTGCACGCTGAATGAACTCACAGCCTTCTTGAATGAGTCGCGCTTTAGTGCCTTGGTCAAGAAGTCAGCTAGCTGCTTTGCTGTCTCAACCCACACAATGCAGATGCTGCCATCATGCAACAACAAACGCACATAGTGAAACTGAATATTGATGTACTTTGTGCGTTTGTGATGCACGCCGTCATTGTCGGTAATGGCAATGGCAACTCATTGTCACAATGCAATGTGATGGATGAAACGGAATGACGCAACTCGGACAACAGATGACACAACCACACACTCTCACATGCACCTGAGCCAAGGACCACGTATTCAGCCTCAGCAGTACTACGTGCAATGCACTCCTGCTTGCCACTACGCCAGGACACAGTCGTGCCGCCGATCAGAAAGATCATGTCTGTGTGACTCTTACCGTCTAGACTGCCGGTTCAGTCACGGTCGGTGTAGCCAACTAGGACAATAGACGGCTGGCGGCAGAACATGAGACCTTGCTGAGGAGTCGAGACGACATAGCGTAGTACTTGGATCGCGACCTCGAAGTGGAGGAGACGCGGATCCCGAGAGAACTGAGCCAGGAGGTTGAAGGTGAATGTGATGTGTAGGCGCGTCGTCGTCGCCAAGAACATCAGTGACCCGATGACTCGAAGATACGTCGTCACGTCAACTCGCTCCCCCACAATGGCTGGGTCAGGACTCTTCAACTTCACCTGGCCATCAGGTGACACGGGTGAAGATGTGCTCGGCACGAGGGGCAGGTCCTTGGTGAAGTGAGTGGACAGAGTTTGCACATAGGCAGCTTGGTGGTGCAAGATTTCCTGGGAGCGATCATGCTCAAGCTCCATGCCTAGGAAGACTCGAGCAGACCCGAGATCCTTCCTCTGGTAGGCATTGTGTAAGAGGTCCTTGACACGCTGTATGGCAGCCATGTGTGGAGACACAATGAGGAGATCGTCAACGTAGACTGGAACAGCGGCGAGGGTCTGGCCTCGCGGGCTGACGAATAGTGCGGGGTCTGCGGTGCTACGTAGGAGGCCGCCGCGGAGGAGTGTGCTGCTGATCTCCTGGTTCCAACACTGAGGTGACTGCTTCAGACCAAAGAGGGCCTTCTGTAGCCGCAAGACTCTCCCAGTGCCATTGTCGAAGCCTGGGGGCTGCACCATGTAGTGCTCCTCACCCTGCAGAGAGCCATGGAGGAAATCATTGCGCATGTCCATCTGATGCAGCTCCCATCCATGCTGGGTAACCAGGCTGAAGAGCGTCCGGCTAGTGGAGAACCAGCCCAATGGGGCAAAGATCTGGTCAGAATCAACCCCGGGGACCTGAGCAAACTCCTTGGCTATGAGACGGGCCTTGTACTTGTCCAAGGACCCGTCCGGCTTCCATTTGCGTCGGAAGACCCACTTGGCACTGATAGCCTTCCAACATGGAGGGAGATTGACGGGGTCATACACGTGGTACTGCCAGATAGTAGCGAGCTTGTCAGCGCAGGCAGCATCCCAGTGTGCAGCCTCAGGAGAGGCTCGGACCTCGCTTAGGGTAGCTAGGTCTTCCGGGCGTGTTATGGAGCGGGTTGAGAGAGCGTGTGCATCTTGAGCTCCGGGTTGGATGCGCGTGAGTGCAGCCATGACGACATGCCGATGCTTGTGATGGAGTATGGCATAGCTAAGTGCGGAGCCTGGGTGAAGGTCTGCAATGATGGCCGAAGTGGTCAGGCTTGGTGCCAGGGTCCCCACTCACGACCATACGAGTGGAGGAGACACGTGAAGCGACGGGGGGCCGAGGTGCCACAGGGCACGGTGCGGTGGTTTGCGCGCTCACCGACAGCCTGGGTTGGAGGCTGCCGTGTGGGCCATGCGTGTAACGCGGTAGGGCAGGAGATGGCACAGAGTCCGACGAGCAAACGGAGGCGGACGGAGCTGCTAGCATGGAGGGACCACCAGAAGCGACTAGGACTGCCGGCTTAGAGGGGCCAGCGGGGGTGACTGGCGCTGCCGGCCCGGAGGGGCCAGTGGGCGCGACTAGGGCTGCTAGTCCGGAAGGGCCAGCTGGCGCGACTGAGGTTGCCAGCCCGGAGGGGCCAGCGGGCGCGACTCGGCTACTGGCCAGGAGGGGCGAGCGGGCAAGACTGGGGCTGCTGGCACAGAGGGACCAGCGGACGGGACTGGGGCTGTCGGCTCGGAGGGACCAGCGGGTGCGATTGGGATTGCCGGCCTCGAGGGGCCATCAGACGCGACTAGGGCTAGTGGCCTGGAGGGGCCAGCTGGCGCGACTGGGGCTGTCGACCCGGAGGGGCCAGGGGACGCGACAGAGGCTATTGGCTCGAAGGGGCTAGGGGACGCGACTGGGGCTGTCGGCCCGGAGGGGCCAGCGGACGTGATTGGGACTACCGGCTCAGAGGGACCAAATGATGTGCCACCCGGAAGCAACAGGATGGAGGACGGACTCACCACTCCCCCACGCGATGGGAGGGACACCGACGAGCCACAAGGAATGAGATCACGGGGTAATAGCTCCTCAAAGAAGAAGGCATTGCGGGACTCGACGATATAGTGCCGGGATGGATCCCAGAAGCGCCAGGCCTTGGACTGATGAGAGACACCAAGAAAGGTGCAAGGATGTCTGTGGGGGGCAGGCTTGCCGCCCTGTTGCGGGGCGGACAGCCTCACAATGGCCACGCAGCCCTAGAAGCGAGCCGGGTGGAGGTCAGCTTGCTAAACGCACCAGTGCAGGAACGGCGTGGACTGGCGGAGAAGGGTTCCATGGGGAATCCGGTTCAAGACCCACATCATACAGGCCATGGTTTCAAAGTACAAGACATCGGAGAGGCCAGAATCAACCCACATGGTGCGGAAGGCGTCCGCCATGGTACGGTACCACCACTTGGAGACGCCGTTCTAGGCAGGCGTGTAGGGCGCCGACGTCTCGTGGTGGATACCGTGGGAGGCGACGAAAGTCGTGGTCTCACCCATGCACTCACCACCGCGATCGGAGTGAAAGCGGCAAAGAGATCGACCACACTCGCGCTCCGCAAGGACAAACCAGTCCTGAATGGCACAGGCGATATCGCTCTTCTTTTGACGGCACAAGACCCAACGGTAGCGAGAGTAGTCGTCACTGAGGGTGAGGAAATATCACCCATGCTCTTCGACAAACTCGGTAGGGAGAGGACCCATGACATCGGAATGGACCAGGTCTAGAGGGGCGGACGCACGGGAGAAGGACTGAGGGTATGTAGACCGGTGCATCTTGCCGTGAGCGCAATCGATGTACTTCGTGGGGCACGGCCAAGGAAACGTGTCTAGGTCAAGGCCCTTGGCTGGCTGGGAGTGGAGCATGCTATCTATGACAGTAGAGTAGACGTGGCAAAGGCGGCGGTGCAAGAGGTGGGTGTACTGCCAAGAGAGCGTGCTGGTGACAAACATATGGCCTGTTGCGGCCGGCGGGGAGGGGCCGGAAGGAGTGGAGGAAAGACGAGGGACATGCTACAGGTTGCCACAGGCGGTGGCGTGCATAACAACAAGACCAGACGGACACAATGACACTGTGCCAACACAACAGCAGTGTACTACATCCATGCTCATGCAGTCAAAGGCAATTACAGACAAAAGGTTGAGCTCAAGACCTCGGACAAAGAGGACATCGGTCACGAAGACATCATCGGCAGGACCACACAAACAAACGACGCTGATGCCGCGGACAGGTAACACCTATCCGCAGCCCGTCCGGACACCGGACACATCGTGAACATGACCAAGCACACTAAAGGCCTTGCGAGAGGTTGTCATGTGATGCGTGGCCCCAGAGTCGATGATCCAGGTCTCGGCACGGTCCTGGACCGCAGTCGCCAGATCGCTAACAGTCACATGGCAGCATGCAAGTGATGCGGACGCGGTTGAAGGGGGCGCAAACCGAGATTGCCAATCATCAAGCCACACAACGTTCTCATGGAAGGGGGCAGAGGAGACCACAGAAGACAACAAGACAGACGAGGAAGCACGACACAACCGCAACCCAGTCTCAGTCATGCAAGGCAGGGTAGACGAGCAGGAGGTGATGCAACTCTCACTTCCCTGGGGGGGAAGGCGAGGCAGGCCGAGCTAAAGCACAATGAACTGCTCCAATTGACACTAACGGGTGGACAGCCCGGGAATGTAGACTGAGTGCGGACTGAAAGTGCCCCAGCACAGATAGGATGAGGTTTGTACCGGTGAAGGGAACGGAGGCACGATGGCTGTGGATGATGTTGCTACGGAGCTGGCGTCGGTGGGGCCGGTGCAGCTGTCGGAGGAGTGGAGCTGCTGGACGGGGTCGAGGCGTCGGGACCAGCGACAGCTACACTGGCAGAGGCGAGACAGTGCTCCCGCTAGCGAAGCATGGTGGTGATGACGCACGCCTCGTCCATCAGTAGTGGGCACGTATACCACTCGTGCCCTGGCAGGCCACAGTTGTGGCAGACAAAGCCACCACCGCTAGACCTAGTCAACTGCTGCTGCTGCTGCTGCTACTGACCCTTGCCCTTCTTGCCCTGACGCTCCTTCTTTCTTGGCAAAGAGGAGCTGGTGGACGTAGCTGTTGCAGGGGAAGCGATGACCACGGAAGCGACGGCAGGGGAGGCTTGGGCCTCTGTGCGCTGGAGGCGTGACTCCAGGCGAGCTTCCTCAATCTTGAGGAAGAGCTCGTATGCCCAGGGCATGAGGTTTCCCTGGGCCGCCATGGTGGAGAGGATATCCTGGGAGTAGTGGACAAAGACGTCCGTGTACGCGTCGGTGGTACCGCACTTGATGGTGAGGAGGGCGGCCAGTGGGGATGGAGCATTGGTGCCTAGGCAACGGAGGATGTCCTCCGCCCGTTGGTCGTAAGTGTGCGCAAGTGTTAGCACCAGAAAGCAGCTGAAAACTGAAAGTGATTGATTAGGAATGAAGACTGAGAAACAATGGGAGACCCCTCAAAGTTCTAGCTCCCCCCAGCTCTGTAGAGGTTGTCTAGACCAGCCTATCAGAAAATAAACGTACACCTATTTTCTGGCAGGAAGGGTTTTCTTGGTGAGCCTTGCAAGACGGCCGACAGCCTAAAACCCGGGCGTCGTCTGTTTTGCCTGAATAGTGGATCATACCATAATACCAACGTTGCAAGCGCAGTCATGCAGTCAGAAAGAGCTAGAAAAATATCAGCAAAGAGGTATGGCTGCCTGAACCGAGGCAGTGCCTACGATGGTCCGTGATGCCAAACAGTGCCAAACAACATGAGACATGGACTTTAGGCAGAGCATGACACTGCAGACGCAATGGTACAGTCAGATCTAGCACTAGACGCATGCAGACAACATCTGTGGTAGCAGTAACCGCCGGCGGCCCGACCGCCGAGGATGCCTGCCGATGGAGCTGAGCACGTTGTCACAGGGAGGAGGCTCCAGGGAACTGTGTGTAGGCCTCAGCGTGCTTTGGCTCCATCGGGCGACACTCCAGCAGCATCGAGTCTCGCTGTCAGTCATTTGCACGCCGATGTACACAAGCCGGGAGGACACAACAGAGCACAATGAGAGATGCGCAAAAACCAACAGCAGCAACCCTACACTAGAACCTGGATTCACCCATAGCCCTCACCCCTGGCAGGGAATCCATCTGACAAGGGATGCACTGGGGGAGGTGGAGGAAAAGGTCGCACATGAGAACATAGTAGGAGCTAGTCATTAGACACTGTCTGTTTGTTCCCGTTATGCACTTCCATGTCCCCCTCATCCCTGTCAATGCCCTCCACCTCCTCCCTTTCCTCCTTCACCTCCTCCTCCTCATTCTCCTCCTCCTCCCCCTCCTCCTCCTCCTCCTCTTTCTCCTAGTCCTTTTCCTCCTCCCCCTCATCCTC
>SZWC01006671.1:28767-52953 GCA_023375785.1 Penium margaritaceum | reverse complement strand
GAAAAGTGTATGGGGCAAGTGTATGGGGTAGTGTATCACTGTGTAGGTGCTGAGTGTATCATATTCATACACATGTGTATTGTGTAGGTGGAAGTCTTCTTCGGTGTGAGTGGTCACTCACAAGGGGGGAAGGAGAGGGGGGTGGGGAGGTGGGAAAGTATATGGAGCAAGTGTATGGGATAGTGTATCACTGTGTAGGTGGTGAGTGTATTATATTAATACACATGTGGATTGTGTAGGTGGAATTCTTGGTGTGAGTCCAAAATATGAGTGCAAGAAAAATATACATCACATTTCTACATGTGCTCAACATGTTTGAGAGTTGGATCTTTGAGTTATGCAATCATTAACAAAAAATACTAATTTTTGGAATAGTTTACTTAGGTTTCAAATGGATTGAAATTAATTAAAAGAAATGTATAGGCATTGTTTTTATTTTTTATGCCATAATGCTATATCTTGTAAACGCTGTATGAAAGTTACCTTCTAGTATTAAAATTTATGTTTATAAATCCCAAGGTAACTTAAATTCCAGATTAAACAAAATTTAACCATGTAAGATCCTGAAAGTATTCCCCTTGTGTACAAACGGATTTCCGGTCCTCTTAGTTGACGTATTTTAGGATCACTATCCTCTGTTTGGCTATTTCTCTAGTTGTATTAGGCAACGTTATGTAGGATTCCTGTTTTATGCGAATGTAGCATGTAAGTGGAATTTAGGCTCGGTACGTACCCCGAAGAGGCATTCGTGCGAGCTTATCTTATTGTGGACACGCGGAAGACTGGTGTGTGATGGTTGTTTCCAAGACTCTTGCTTTGATGGATTCACATGTGTACTTGTTTTCTCGAAGTTGTGTACAGCCGTCTGTACACTCGCTCAATACACAACCACAATACATTCCATGCAATCCGGGGGGGGGGGGGGGTGTCAGCCTGAAAATGTATTGGGTGACTGTATGTGGCAGTGTCCATTGCGAAGTAAGGGACGAGCGAGTTTCGTGTACACTTGTGTACATGCACATCGTGCGACCATTGTTGCAAGTGACAATGAAAGAAGATAAGCACCAGATTTGGATACCATTCCTATAAGCATATATGTATCATTATGTCAATCAACTCCGGTCACAAAAACATAATCAATAGACGATATCAATGTCTTTTTCAAATGGCCTCGATTGCCACTCGAGGACGTCATCGGTTTTGACCAACGGAAGAGAGGACAGGTAACAATTGTCTCCCTCGTCCATCCCACTTTGACTGTTTTTGAATGGTGGTGGATTGACCTGTATCTATTGTACCAATGGGATTGAAAGTCCAAATGCACGTAGAAAGTAAAAAAAAATGGAAATGGCTGTCCCGCATCTAATCGATAGCCCGTGGCATTGGGACTACTGAGAACCTAGGATCTAGTACTTTAGGACTAGGAACTGTGTGACTCTTTGCCTCATTGCCAATCTATCAGTCTCTATCAATCATCATTTTCCCATCGCTTATTTCCTCGGTTGTTCGCTTCCACTCCAACCTCATGCATATCTCTTGTCCGTCACGGCCTCTGCTCATCGATCAATCAATCACTTCCATCAGCTCATTGTTTCCTCTTTGCTGCTTCCTCTCACTCGGGCCATTCGGCCCCTTCACTCCCGCTCAGGCCCACCAGCCCTCTGTTCACATATCCAGTCTATCGAGATAATCCTTCATCCATGCAAGCTACTTGGGCGTGACTCACCTTTATTGTCCTCCTTTCATACCGAAGTCTGCATTCTGTCATCTGCTTCCTGCATCCACCTCAGCGCTGAGGCCATCCGCCCGCACCTCGGCTCGGCATCTCAGTCATAGCCACAGCCACTCCTCCTCTGAGTCATTCTCACTACCATGGTTATCTCTCCCTCATCCCAAATCCTTGTGTACTTAGCATCAACATCTACTCCGTTAGTAGCGTCGCATCGGTCCACTGACATCAGCCTGAAATCAGTGATCAGCAGCTTCTCCGTTGCTTCTGCCTTATGCCTAATCTTCATTCCAGCTGTTCTCCTGTCTCTACAGCTTACAGCAAAATCCTGACAGGACCATGATGTCATGGGACCGCACACGTCCAAGTGCACAAGACAGAGAAGCTCAGCTGCCGCCTTTCCCTCCCTAGTGATTGGAGAGCGGGCTTGCTTCCTTTTGATGTAGCTCTCGCAGGCTGATGCACCGGAGTTCTTCAGGTCCTTCACTTGCATGTCGCACACTGTCTGGAAAAATGGGAGCAGCGGAGAATGTAGAGATGTGGACGGACAGATAATGCGGAAGCTGCGATGATGGTGCACAGTGCTAACGGAAGGATGGTGTCAGAGGGTCAGCATTTGATGTGGAAAAGGGATAAGTGTGCAAGGAGCGGAATTGACAAAGTGTTGATGATTAGCGAGGGAGCACAACACTTCAGGTGCGGATGAGAGCCCAGTTAGGGCTGGAAGTACCAAAGCACGGGCAAAAGGCCACGCCGCTCTGTTGCGAGCACACTGAAGGGTGGGACATAAAAGATCTGGGACCCGGTGAGAATTTCTCGGAATAGGCACACTGATTAAAGACACTGAGGCAAAAGCTGAATGAGGGCCAGAGGCCTGAGTGGGAGCGAGGGGCCGAGGGCCCGAGGAACTTTGCGGAAGCGATAAGTGAGTGAAGTGATACCTGAAGAGGAAAGAAATAAGATGAGGATTGATCAGAGACAAAAACTGAGGAATTAACTGAGGCTGTAGATTACATGAATTCTACTACTATTAGTACTAGATAGTCCTAGAGCTAGGGCAAAGATGCCTACATCCATTAGGATGGGCGGTGCAAGATGTGTATCCGCATCCGCCACAATGTTCCTGCTGCTGCTGCTATGTCTGAATGGTGCGGAGGTGCGGTGCGACTTTGCACGTTCTTGGGCTCTCGGTAGTCCTCTCGTGCTTCTCAGAGGATGTGCTTCTTCTGCCGAGCCTTCTTTGTAGCCATGTTGAGCGGACCAAGATGCACATCTTCTATCGGTGGAACTTGCCAGTCATTAGGTTGCGTGGGTGGTCCGTTGGCAGCAGTCGTGGTGGACTCTGATGGTCGAATGGTCAGACTCGAGGAGTGTACTTGGTCTTGCCATCTGAGCCGTTTGGAAGGCAGGTTGCAAGGGGTGATCCGGGTCTGGGCTGGTATTTCCAGTTAATGGTCTTCGGCTGCACAAGGAGGGAAGCCAGAGGAGAGGTGACAACCCGGTTGAGCTGTGTGGGTCTTGACCAATATTCTGACACGCACCATATACTACATGGAGATGATTGCGCCGAGGCTGAGGTGTCCAAGCCAGCGATACCACAGGCTGATGTTGTTGTATTCCACTCTCACAGCTGCTACTAAGGTTGCTCCATTCTTCAATGCCACAAAAATAAGGTAGAGGCCATCGTCCTTGTCTGCCTTTGCAAGCACCTGGCCTGCACCTGCTGAGATGGTGTAGCCACCATTTTCAAAGTGGACCTGCAGGCCTTACGAGATGAGACAGGAAACAGGAAGGAGGTTAGCTGCCAGCCCTGCACCATGGAGCACCCATTCGCATAAAGTTCCACGTGCTTCCCCTGAACAGACAATCTCACCCTCAGCCACAACCCTCTGCACATGACTGCCACCCAAACAAACTACTCCCGGCAACAGGTCATGTGCCGAGTGGCTCCCAAGCCAATGATTGAGAACATGGCAGTGTTGACGGAGACCTTCAAGACTCGGATGGTGCTCGTGAATCCACTCTCCAAGTCAGCGGCGTTGGCAGAGGCGTCAGACTGTTTCCATGCTGCCATCCCAATCGCGAGGTCTTGTCAAGAATTATGTCTTGGCGTTCTCTGATCCACCAAGTGTCCACAACTGCTTAGGGCAAAGAGAGCCCGTCCGTCTGGGGAGGGGTCCTCCTCTGTTGGGGGGACCCCCAGCCGCCCTTTCTTGTAGCAGCTGCAGTAGTAGGAGCAGCAGCAGCAACAGCAGTAGCAGCAGCAACAGCAGCAGCCCTCTGGCATCATTGGCGGCAACCCTGACCCCCTGGCTGTCATTCAGCAACAGCGCGCCGCCTTGACGCAGCAGCTTGCAGCACTGCATCCATTGGCCTCCGAGACTGCCACCAGTGCGTTGCCACCGTTCATTCCTCTTAGGCATGCCAGCCTCGATGTGTCCGCTGCCATGCATTACCTGGCACAGCAGCAGACTCAGTGCAAGGAACAGACGGTGACCTCCGTCCTTGACCCTACTGTGAGTACCGGCCACAGGCAGGACTTTGAGACACCAGCCCCGGCGCTTTAGGCCGGCAAGCCATTCCAGAGCTGGGAGCTCAGCTTCCGAAATCTAGGTGCAAGGTGAGGGCCTGTGGGCATACTACACCCTCCCATCTCACCCCACCCACGCCGACCAGTTGTATGACGCTGGTCGCGTCGTACGTGCCCTCGTCCTCGTTGCCCCTCCGGCTTCACGCCTGGCCGTAGAGCCTTTCCTCGGCAAATTTACCGTTGGAGCCATCCCAGACCCTATAGTCGCGTGGCACGTCCTCACTCTTCCTCATCGCCTGTCCAGAAAGGTAGAGACCAGCCGTCTACTACAGGAGTTCAACTCCGTACACATGCGGGAGACCGAGACAGTCACCGCCTACTAGCAGCGGACGGAGGACATCCTTCGTCGTCTCGTCACCTCTGTCCCACCCCCTCTGGCTGCGCTCCTCACCATTAAGCGTGGTGCTTGCGACGCGTACGCAGACGTCTTCGTGCACTATTCTCAGGACTTCCTCTCCACCATGGCGGCCCAGGGTACCCTCATGCCTTGGGCATGTAAGCTCTTCCTCTGGATTGAGGAAGCTCCTCTAGAGTCTCGACTCCAGCGCACTAGGTCTCTCGCCTGCACTGTTGTCACCTCCGTGGCAGTCGCTTCCCTCATCACAGCTACCTCTACCAGCTCCTCGTCACCGGGGAAGAAGAAGCGTTGGAATAAGAAGGGCAAGGGTCAGTAGCAGCAGCAGCAACTGTTGACCGGGTCCAGCAGTGGTGGCTCGGTCTACCACAACTGTGGCCAGCCCAGGCACGCGTGGTACACGTGCCCTCTATCGACGGACAAGGCACGCATCATCGCCACCATGCAATGCTAGCGGGAGCGTCGTCTTGCCTCTACCACCGTAGCTGTCGCCGGCTCTGACGCCTCGGCCTCGTCTAGCAGCTCCACCACTCCGACAGCTCCCACAGCTCCACCAGTCCAGCCGATGCCAGCGCCGTAGCAGCACCTTCCGCAGCCGTCGGCGCCTACGTCTCCTTCACCCACACAGCCCTACTTCTATCCTTGCTCCGGTGTCGTCACTCCGCACTCGGTCTACACTCCCAGGCCGTCCTCCCGCGAGCATCAGTTGGAGCAGTTCATTGTGCTTCAGCTCGGCCTGCCTCACCCTCCCGCCCAGGGAAGTGCGAGTTGTGTCACCTCCTACTCTCCTGCCCAGCCCTGCATGACTGAGACTGAGCAATAGTCATTTCCCGACTCCTCGTCTATCTTGTTGTCTTCTGTGTTCTCCTCTAGTCCCTTCCGTGATGACATTGCGTGGCTTGACAATTGGCAGTCTCGGTTTGTGCCCCCTTCCACCGCGTACGCGTCCCTTGCTCGCTGCCATGTGACCGTTAGTGATCTGGCAACTCCAGTCCAGGACCTTGCTGAGACCTGGATCATCAACTCCGGGGACACGTATCACATGACGGCCTCCCACGAGGCCTTTAGTATGATCGGTCCCGTTGGCGATGTCTCCGGTGTCCAGACGGGCTCCGGATAGGTGTCGCCTGTCCGTGGTGTCGGCATCGTTCGTTTTCGTGACCCTGCCAGTGATGTTTTTTTGACCGATTTCCTCTTCGTCCTCGGTCTCAAGCTCAGCTTCCCATCTTTTACTGCCCTTGACCGCATGAGCATCAACGTTGTGTACTCGCGTGGTGTTGGCACTATGTCGTTGCGTCCGTCCGGTCTTGTCTGCTGCACACAACCACACATGACAACCTGTAGCATGTACCTCGTCTGTCCTCCTCTCCTTCCGTCTCCTCCTCGTCGGCCGCCACAGGCCATGTGTTGGTCACCAGCATGCCCTTTCCTCAGCACACCCGCCTCTTGCACCGCCGCCTTTGCCATGTCCACTCTGCTACCCTAGATAATATGCTCCGCACCCAGCCGGCCAAGGGCCTTGACCCGGAGACTTTCCCTCTCCTGTGCCCCACAGAGTGTGTGAATTGTACTCAGGGCAAGATGCACCGGTCGACATACACTCTCTCTTCCTCCCGTGCATCCGGCCCCCCTCGACCTGGTCCATTCCGATGTCATGGACCCTCTCCCCACCGAGTCCGTTGGAGAGCATGGCCGCTATGTCCTCACCCTCACCGACGACTACTCTCACTACCGCTGGGTCCTCTGCCTTTGGCAGAGGAGCGACGTCGCCCAAACCATCCAGGACTGGCTTGTCCTTGCAGAGCGTGAGTGTGGTCGGTCTCTTTGCCGCTTTCGCTCCGGTCACGGTGGTGAGTACATGGGTGGGACCACGACTTTTCTTATCTCCCGCAGTATCCACCACGAGACGTCAACGCCCTACACGCCCACCCAGAACGGCGACTCCGAGCGGTGGAACCGTACCATGGCCGACGCCGTTCGTACCATGCGGGTCGAGTCTGGTCTCTTAGATGGTTTCTACTTTGAAGTCATGGCCTACATGACATGGGTTTGGAACCGGATTCCCCACGCTCCCCTTCTCCACCATTCCATGCTGTACCAGTATTGGTGCGATTAGCGCGCTGATCTCCGATCGGCTCGCATCTGGGGTTGTGTGGCCATTGTGTGGCTGCCCGTCCCACAGCAAGGCGTCAAGCTCACCCCCCGCGAACGTCCCTGCACCTTCCTTGGTGTCTCTCATTAGTCTAAGGCCTGGCGCTTCTGGGATCGATCCCGGCACTGTAGCATCGAGTCACACGATGCCCTCTTCTTTGAGGACCTGTTTCCCCGTGACATCATTCGCTCCGGCTCGTCCATGTCCCTCCCGTCACGTGGGGGGGTGGTGAGTCCGTCCTTCGTCCTGCCGCTTTCGAGTGACACATCACTCAATCCCTCTGAGCCAGTAGCCCCGGTTGCGCCCAGTGGCCCCTCCGGATCTGTAGCCCCAGTCGCGCCCACTGGCCACTCCGGGCCGACAGCCCCAGTCGCGTCCGCTGGCCCCTCCAAGCCAGCAGCTCCGGTTGTGCCCACTGGCCCGTCCGAGCCAGCAGCCCCGGTTGCAGCCACTGGCCCCTCTGGGCCGGTAGCCCCAATCGCGTCCATTGGCCCCTCCGGGCGGACAGCCCCAGTCGCATCTGCTGGCCCCTCTAAACCAGCAGCCCCGGTTGCACCCACTGGCCCCTCCGCGCCGGCAGCCCTAGTCTCGCCCACTGGCCCCTCCGAGTCGACAGCCCCAGTCACGTCCACTGGCCCCTCCGAGCCAGTAGCCCCGGTTGCGCTCATTGGCTCCTCCAGGCCGGCAGCCCCAGTCGCACCCAATGGCCCCACCGGGCCGACAGCCCTTGTCGCGTCTGCTGGCCCCTCCGAGCCTACAACCCCGGTGGCACCCATCGACCCCTCTAGACGGGCAGCCCGAGTCGCGTCCTCTGGCCCCTCCAGGCCGACAGCCCTAGTCGCACCCGCTAAACCCTCTGGGCCAACAGCCCCAATCGTTCCCGCTGGCACCTCCGGGCCAGCAGGCCCGTCCCCCTCTGTTGACCTGTCGAACTCAGTGCCATCTCCTGCCCCACCACACTACACACGTGGCCCAGGCGGCAGCCTCTGACCCAGACTGTCTGTGAGCATGCAGACAGTCGCACCACGCTTCTTGGCGCCTCGACCCCCTGTGGCGACATGTGTCTCATCCACTCCCAAGGTCGTGAGGGGGGACCCTGGCACCAAGGCCCTCGGCCTGACCACTTCGGCCATCATTGCAGCCCTTCACCCGGGCTCCGCACTGGGCTACGTCATGCTTCATCACGAGCATTGGAACACTGTCCTGGCTACAATCACGTGCATCCCACCTGGAACTCGAGAAGCACACGCTCTCTCAATCCGCTCCACAGCACGCTCGGAGGACCCAGCTACCCTGTGGAAGGTACGAGCCTCTCCTGAGGCCATACACGGGGACACTGCCTATGCCAATGAGCTCGCTGCTATCCGTCAGTACCACGTGTACGACCTCGTCGACCTTCCTCCAGGTCGGAAGGCAATCAGTGCCAAGTGGGTCTTTCGGCGCAAATGGAAGCCCAACGGGTCCTTAGACAAGTACAAGGCCCGCCTCACAGCCAAGGGATTTTCTTAAATCCCTAGGGTCAATTACAACCAGATTTTTGCCCCAGTTGGCCGGTTCTCCACTAGCCGGGCGCTCTTCAGCCTGGTTGCCCAGCATGGGTGGGAGCTGCATCAGATGGACATGAGCAACGTTTCTCCATGGCTCACTGGAGGGTGAGGAGCTCTACATGCTGTAGCCCCCAGGCTTTCACGACGGCACTCGGAGAGTCTGGCGGCTACGGAAGGCCCTCTATGGCCTGAAGTAGTCACCTCGGTTTTGGAACCAAGAGATCAGTAGCACGCTCCTTTGCAGCGGTCTCCTGCGTAGCACCGCTGACCCCGTACTGTTTGTCAGTCCGCAAGGCCAGACTTTCACTGCTGTTCTGGTTTAAGTCAACGATCTCATCATTGCGTCGCCAAACACAACTGCCATCCAGCGTGTCAAGGACTTGCTACACGTCTACCATATGAAGGATCTCAGATCTGCCCGAGTCATCCTGGGCATGGAGCTCGAGTATGATCGCTCCCAGTGCGTCCTGCACATCCACCAAGCTGCCTATGTGCAGACTCTGTCCACCCGCTTTGCCAAGGACATGCCACTCGTGCCGAGCGCATCTTCACCCATGTCACGTGATGGCCTGGTGAAGCTGAAGAGTCTTGACCTAGCTATTATGGCAGAGCCAGTTGAGGTAATCACGTATCTACGAGTCATCGGGTCACTGATGTTCCTGGCGACGACGACACGTCCAGACATCGCATTCGCCGTCAACCTCCTGGCCCAGTTTTCTCAGGAGTCGCGTCACCTCCCCTTTGAGGTTATGATCCGAGTACTGTACTATGTCGTCTCGACTCCTCAGTGAGGTCTCATGTTCTGCCGCCAGCCCTCTGTTGTCGTGGTAGGCTACACGGACAGAGACTAGGCTGGAATTCCGGACGGCAAGAGTCGCATAGGCTGGATCTTTCTGACTGGCGCTACAGCTGTGTCCTGGCGCACTGGCAAGCAGGGGTGCATTGCACGCAACACTACTGAGGCTGAGTACGTGGCCCTTGGCTCAGGCGCGTGTGAGAGTGTGTGGTTGCGTTGTCTGTCGTCCGAGTTGCGTCAGTCTGGCGCATGCATCACGTTGCATTCTGACAATGAGAGTGCCATAGCCATCACCGACAATGACGGCGTGCATCACACACGCATAAAGCACATAAACGTTGAGTATCACTATGTGCATTTGTTCTTGCATGACGGTAGCATGAGCATCGTGTGGGTTGAGACAGCACAGCAGCTGGCTGACTTCTTGACCAAGGCACTGAACCGTGACTCGTTCAAGAAGACTGTGAGTTCGGTTGGCACGTGTCCGTGAGTGACTCTCTTTGTCCTTGCCTGGGTCTCTGCGTGCCTTGGGGGAGTCTGGTTGTTGACTACATCTTTGTCAGCACATGTGCACTACGCCTGTGAGTCATGGGGGAGTGTTTGTTGTTGCGCATCTCTCATTGTACTCTGTTGTGTCCTCCCGGCTTGTGTACATCGGCGTGGAGATGACTGACGGCGAGACTCGATGCTACTAGAGTGCCGTTCGGTGGAACCGATGCACGCTGAGGCCTACTCACAGTTCCCAAGAGCCTCCTCCCTCCGACGATGCGACAGCTCCATCGGTAGGCCTCCTCGTCGGCCGGGCCGCCGGTGGTCACTGCCACTGCAGATGCTGTCTACATGCACCCAACGCTGTTTTTGGCTAGGCCATTGCGTCTGCAGCGTCATGCTCTGCCTAGGGTCCATGTCTCTTGTTGTGTGGCACTATTTGGTATCATTGGCTGTCGTAGGCACTGCCTGGGTTCGGACAGCCATAACTCTTTCTTGCTATTTTTCTAGCTGATTCTGATCGCACGACTGCGTTCCCAGCGTCGGTGTTATGGTATGGTCCAGCTTTCATAAAAACGGACGACGCCCGGGTTTTGGGCTGTCAGGCGTCTGGCAGGGCTTACCGAGAAAACCCTACCTGCTAGAAAATAGGTCTAGGACTATTTTCTGATTGGCTAGTTAGCTCAGTAACAAGTTCTACACTAGTGGGGGGAAGCTAGAACTTGGAAGGGTCTCCCATTGTTTCTTGTTATTCATTCCTAATCAGTTACTTTCCATTTCCAACTGCTTTCTGGCGATAACACTGGCGCGCGCATTTTTGAGTAACAAACCTAGAGTTTCCAGACTTAGTCTCTAGAGCAGTAGACTGAGGGAGCAGCAGACTGAAGCAACAAGCGTGGAAGTCCACACGCTGCATCAACAACGCTGTTGCCCCAACTTGCTGCCTAGCATTTCCATTTTCCATCTCATGACCTACCCTGCTGCACCAACTTCCTTTCGCTGTCAGGATATCAGATACCACCTGTCTTCCTGCCCGTCGGTCTCGGGCCAACTGGGGAATAATCCGTCACTCTCCTATCAACAAAGGAACTGGTTGCCTCGCCCTGCGTCCACTGCCATTTCCGCCCGCTCAGTAATCCGCCTTCTGTTGCCACTCCTCCATCACTTTCGTTGCGTCATCGCCATCCTCATCAGCCTCCTCTCTACCAGCCTCCGCATATCCTCTTAACCACCGGTCAACTTTCATCATCGCCTCTCTAGCCTTCCTTCGCGTCAGCCTCATCTCAGCTTCCTCTTCCTCCACCAAACCGCCTCTCATTAGCTTCCGCTGCGTCATCATCAGCATTGCCTCGCAGCACACATGGTTCCGTCCCTGCACCCAGTCAGCCATCAAGTCGCTCGTTTTCCATCATCCGCTCTTATCTTCTGCTTGGCACAAGGATCCACCCGGTCGCATCGTCCGTTCCGTGACAACCTGAGCCCACGCTGAAACTCCCACAGCGCACACGGTTTACCCCTGTGCCCACTCCTGTATGAGCAAACTTCTGCCTCCTCATCAGCAATCATCAGCATCTGTTGCTAGCACAAGGACGTGCACGAGCTACCTGCCCGCTTCGTAGTAGCCTGCACCCAAGACAACAACAGATTTCTCACGGCGCATTGGCATTCGCCTTCCCCTTGCCGCATTCTATCCCTCTATTCAGCAGCGCACGTGGTTTTGGCCCTGCACCCACTCTGTCAGCATTGCCTCCTTTACTTTTGCATCGTCCTCCGCTCTGCACAAGGTTCTGCCCAGTCGAACCGCTATTCTCGCGCCGACCTGCACCCACGCTGATTTATCTGCAGTAGACATGGTTTCACCCCTGCGCTCAGTCACTTATCATCTGCTCCTCCGCTTTTCCATCATCATTCTTAGCTTGGCACAAGGATCCGCCTGGTCGCATTGCCTGTCGGGACAACCCTCGCCCACGCCGAACGTTTCGCAACTCCGCCCCTCCGCCACCAGTCACTACTTTGCTTCAACCGTCATCCTTCACTTCCCTTTTCTTCTCCATCATCATCTCCCTCCGCATCGGCTGTCAGCCGCAAACACTAGCTGCTCACTTCGCAGCAGCCTGCTCTCAAGCCTACAGCACACCCCTAGTGGCGCGTTGGCCTTCTTTGCTTTCCCCTTTGCACACACTGCTCTTCTTCAGCCTCCACAGCGCATGCTGTTCCATCCCTGCGCTCCTCACTCTGGTGCACCTGGTTCCTCCAACCATGTGCAGCCGTGGACCCCCTGAAAGCCTCCATAGATGGGTCCATGGACCCAACACAGATCCACATGTGGTCACTCTGATTCGTGACATCCCAGTACTCGAGTTTGTTGATGAAGAAGACAATAACTTCATCGAATGGGTGGATGCGCTGATGCGTGTCACTTGAAGAGTGACAGTCCGTAGATTCCGCCTCAAGCGATTGTTCATAGACCCAGTGGTTTGGTCCACCCGCCAAGACCGAGCCTACCGGGCAAACTATTACCACGCTCTTCTCTAAGCCCGAGCTCTCCTACTGGCGACCACAGACCTCCCATTCCACAACATCATCATATCCAGAGGTCTGAACATCCCTTCCATTGTGGACAACATTGAAGAGTTGTATGCACAAAGAGAACCTGCCGAACAAATAGAGCACCAAAGAAGAGTACCAAGGGGGTACATACCTCAAGGAATCAACCCGTAGCAGCTTCCTTCTCCTCCTCCGTTTCCATCAACTCCCTCTCCAACACCAACACCCTGTACAGAAGAAGTGTCTGCTCCCTCAGAAGGCTTCTTAGAGGACAACACGTAATGCCACTGGAGAATGTGTCCACTCCTAACCTTATCGGTGTGCCTAGGGGTGTCAGTAGATCACACCAATAAGGTATCTCAATAACGGTTCAAGTCCTGGACCGAACCAACTTGACCAACGACTCGGGACCAAGACATCCGTTGAGAACAAATGGTCAGGGCATCCCCTGATAAAGTGACATCTTTCATCCGCGTCCGGCTGGCAGAAAGAAGCTGTTGCTTTGCTAATTTGTCATGTTCTGCCCTTTTTATACCAATGACGTTCATTCCCTTGAGTTAACCAGAACAGTTTTGTCCATCATGTTCCCCTTTTGGTTCCCCGGCTTAGCCGCCGTGTTCTCGCTTTGCTCGCTCCTCGCTCCTCACTACCTTCACCAACCATTCCCCGCTCACCACTCTTCGCTCCATCATCCTTCACTCAGCACGCATCAACCGTCGCTCGCTTCGCTCCTACTCTCTCTCACTCAGTCCCTCTCTACCTCGTATCCTCAGTGCCTCGCCTCTTCTCAAGCTTGCGACTAACTCCTCTGGACTGCTATCGCCTCTCTGCTTCCGTCATTCCATTAACATGATTGTGCATGTCCCCTCCCTTCTTCTTGCTTCTGCTCTTGCCGTCCTCACTCACTGCATTCTTTTGACAGCCCTGTCCCACACCCTTACTGCCGCCGACATGCTGGTGGCCTGCACAGGCGTCCTCTACACTGTAGCACAGGCCGCTAATGCACCTGCAGCAGCGGCAGCAGCAGTGGCGGCAACTGGACGTAGGGGCCGCCCGGAGGTCGCACGATGGCATCTCAGCACCGCAGGATGGGTGGATGGGGACCGACAGAGCTCGGCTGTCGGGTCCTCAGAGGGCAGCCGGGGGGACTCAGGGAGAAAGAGAGGAGTCTCAGTCGGGTCCCGGAACGAGGATGATGGAGCGGGAGGACCCGGAGAGTACCAGGGAGGAGACGGAGGAGGTCAGCCTCAAGGGGACGGGAGGGAGCACAGGCGAGGAACTGGAGGGGAGGAGTGGGGGAGTACCCAGTGGTATGGGGATGCCTAGAGACGCAGAAGGCAGGGAGAGGAGAGGCTTGGCTGGAGCGCACTTAGACAGGCAGAGAGGGGATACGACAACAGCGAGGGAGACCCAGGGGAGCAGGGCCGGCCAGGCAGGGGGAGGCGGAGACATCGTGTAGCAGCAGAGCCACGCTTTGTTCTGGGCGGAGCTGGAAGTGACATGTGGTAGGGTGCACCAGGTAACAAGAGAAAGGGTGCGCGGTCTCTTCCTGTGGTACAACGACATGGTCCGGGGGTGGATGGAGGAGATTTTGAGCTGCACGGATGGGCTACGGCAGGCAGTGGGACAAGTGGAGCAGGCCTAGAGGGGGGATGATCCCTGCTTTAAGTAGCTGTATAAGGAGGCACTTTGTCTCCAGGAGCTCCTTGAGGAGGAGAGGAGCACGAGGGCGGGGGAGGGACAGAGAGGCCTAGAGCTGAAGGCTGTAGTGGACAGGGCTCAGGAGCATCAAGGGAGGAGTGTGGCAGCAATGCTGAGTGACCATCAGAGGGGGCTGGCGGAGGCGGCAGGGGCGTTGGCAGCTCAAGAGATAGCATTGCACACGGACAGGGAGCGGCTAGGGGGGATCTTGGACCGGGTGGCCCGCTTGGAGAGGGCACTGGATACATGACCGCAGGCCATGGATACAGAGTGCCACGACCTCCCGCCTGGAGGGACGGCTGGCGGCGGGGTGAGAGGCACGGAGGAGGGTTCGGTGAGTAGCACCAAGATCACCGAGGAGCAGGAGGGGCGCGGGATGCCAGGGATCTGGATGAGGGGCCAGGGCATGAGAGAGAGGGGGCAGGCGGGGGGAGCCACGCCTGTCAATGAGGAGTTGGTGTGTGGTCCCGCCACGACTGAGTGGACGTTGTTTTCATGGAGGGCGGAAGAGGAGCGGGAGGCAGTGAAATTGTCGGGGGGGGGACAGGCTAGACGGGGGAGGGGACATGGCGGAGGTGGAGGAAGAGACGTCCACATCCTCCCAAACGTGTGAGGGAGAGGANCCAGGGCATGAGAGAGAGGGGGCAGGCGGGGGGAGCCACGCCTGTCAATGAGGAGTTGGTGTGTGGTCCCGCCACGACTGAGTGGACGTTGTTTTCATGGAGGGCGGAAGAGGAGCGGGAGGCAGTGAAATTGTCGGGGGGGGGACAGGCTAGACGGGGGAGGGGACATGGCGGAGGTGGAGGAAGAGACGTCCACATCCTCCCAAACGTGTGAGGGAGAGGATTATCTGGGAGGCACTCTTAGCACGCTTGGAGGCGGAGGCCGGGCAGCCAGGACATGGTGGAGGTGACGGGGAGCGTGGTGTGAGCAATCCACCAGCTGGAGCAGGGCATGCGACAGCAGGCACAGGGGGAGCAGGGGCGGATAGAGGGAGGGGGAGTTGGCAATCAGAGGAAACCGGGCGGAGGGATGGAGGACGCGATGAGGGAGGGGGGACAACAGGGGGGAAGGGGGGCACGGGGAGCGGGGTGGGCGGAAGCCCAGGAGGAGGCGCACAGGGCACGAGAGGGATGGTGATGGAGAGGAGGAGAGGAGGAACGAGGGGAGGACCCAGAAGGACGAGGAGGCCAAGGAGGAGGCAGAGGAGGAGGCGGAGGGAGGAGGAGGGGAGGAATGGAGGGAGGAGCACTCTGCTGTGGGCAGGGGGAGCCGGAGGCACAGACCAAGGCGGCAGATGGCGGGGAGAGCGGGCCCTGGTGGGAGGGACCCAGGGGGTAGCGGCAGCGTCGGCAATAGCAAGGAGACTGAGGGGGACGAATGGGTCCCAGAGGAGTAGAGTGCGGGGGAAATAGGAGAGGGAGGAGGAGGAGATGGACCGAAGAGCGTGCACAGATGGGCGTCAGGTTGGGAGGGCACACCCTTCGGGGCAGTGGCATGACACTCGAGGGGAGGATGGGAGAGGAGTAGGGGGCATCGAGGCCACAGGGGACGCTCCTGAGCCAGATTCCACGCTATTGATGACTCCATACCACTACCTGGCACCTGGGTGCGGATGGACCACGGCGTCGGACAGGGCGTGGGCGAACCATTGGGTGAGGCGGCACAAGGGACGCGACCTGGGAGAGGCAATGTGGGCAAGTGGAGGACATAATGAGCCAATCCCGAGTTGGTTGGTGGGGTAGGCGTGACAGCCACGAGGGGAACAGGATGGAAGGGCCAGGTGAGACCGGTGGGTGTGGTGGAGGAGAGGAGGGGGGACGAGGAGAGGGAGCGGCAGGAGGAGCAGTAGAGGACGGGAGGACTAGCTGGGACGGCGAGACTTGTGGAGAAGATGAGGGATCGATGGTGGGGGGAGGGAGGAGTGGGGCAAAGTTATTTGCTCGAGGGTGCGGCCCGCTACGGTGGTGTCCTTGGATGGGGTATGGTTTCATTGGACAGAGCCGGTCAGGGGTAGACCGCCACTAGGCGGTTAGGCATGGAGGGTGGTGCATGGAGGCAGTACTGGGAGGGGAGAGTAGATGCGCGAGGAGATCTCGCAGGCGGGACGATGGAAAAGGACACCGCGGGGTGGGGCGGAAAAGGGGAGACGTTCAGAGGAGGACGTGGAGGAGTGACTGGAGTTGCAGAAGTCATGATGAGCACAGGAGGCAGCGCCAACATCACCTGAGCAGGTCCTAGGACTGGTAGGAAGGAAGGTAGAGCTATGGAGGATTTGCGAGAGGAGACCAGTACAGAGGGAGGCCAGACGCAAGAGGCGAGCGGCGGCGCACCACGTACGGAGGGAGTGATAGAGGGACGAGTGGACGGGTGGCGGAGGCAGGAGGGTTTGAGTCAGGGGGAGGGAGGGGAGCAGAGATAGCCAAAGAGCTGGGAGGAGTCAAGGAGGGAGACCGGATGGGAGGTGCGGCACCCAGGCAGGAGAGGGGCGAGCACGCGGGGCCAGGTGGACACAAAAGAGGAGGCACCGCAATTCCTGGATGACCTGTTCACCTCTGAGGTGGTGGCAAGGGAGGGGAGCGGCCAGGGTGACCGGGCAGCCAGCAGTGGGTGGAGTCGGTCGGGAGGGGCAGCACCATAGAGGCTAGGTGAAGCGAGGAAGGAGGGGGAGAGGAGCGAGGATGTGGGCTTAGGACTCCCAGGACGTTGCAGACATGCGCATGACTGGGGATCCCGGGGGAGCCAGTCAGAGGGGGGAGCAAAGGAACAGGGCGGAGGGATGCTGAGAGGAGGCCGACCGGGAGGCACACAACAACGGGAGGGGTAGGACGAACAGCAGGATGGTGATGGAGTGGCGGGCGGGGAGGAGGTGTGAGGGACGTGGAGGGGGCGTCAAAAGCGTTTGAGGGAGAGGGCCAGGGGAGACGAGGGGTCGGAGGATAGCGTGCTGAGAGGTTGCCGGGCGCGATGGTGGGAGGAGCAGTGGCAATGAGCGGAGGGGACGGACTGGGGGTGACTATATGGAGCAGAGGTTCTACCCTCGTTCGTGTTATTGCGTGTCCCGGTGGGGGTACGGGACATAGTCCGAGTGCAGTCACCATCCCCTTAGTGCGGTGCACCATGAACCCCCTCAAGGCTTGAGGCCCACTGCTGCTTCAGGCCATGCCTAGCCTCATCCTCCGCACGCGGTCGCAACAACGCAACATCTTAGACACAAAGTTGGTACTTTTGTTGACAAGCAGGTTCATGGCGGGAGAGTGGGAGGCACTCTAGATGGAGGCAGTGGGATTGGCAAGGTCGGCGGGGAGGTCCCTCCCCCCCTTGTTGGCTCCGCTAGGCAGAGCAGGAGAGGTGGGAGCATAGGGCACAGCAGGCAGTGACCAAGTATCATAGAGATAACACATCAAAACCATGTGACGCCCTTGACAGTGTGGAGCTGGCACCGCCTGGCCCAGAGGTCTTGGCTCAGTTGCAGGCCAAGCACCCCCAGCTCCAGCACCGGATTCTAGCATGAGTGGGAGAGGTGGGAGGGAGAGCGGCGACGCGTTTCCCAGATGCAGAGGGCGTACGACGGGCGCTAATGGAGAGCCCCAAAGGATAGGGAGGGGGGTCTTTAGGCCTGACCCTTGACCACCTCCGCTAGATAGTGGTGGGGTACGCAATGCTTACAAGGCTCCTGGCGCAGATGCTGACGTCGTTGTGTTAGCGCCGCCTCCACCCCACGGTGAGGTAGTTCTTTGCGGCAAGCAGGCTCATTGTGTTGGCGAAACCGGACGGGGAAGTGCAACCCATTACAGTGGGGGAGGCCATCTCCAGATTGTTGTGCACATGGATGGTGAGTGCGGAGCAGAAGGAGATGGGGAGGGTGATGGTACCGCTGCAGCAGGTGGTGGGGTCCAAGCGGGGAGCGACATTGTGTACCACGCCATTGTAGAGCAGTTTGAGGTGCGATCGGGGTGGGAGCTCATGAGCATCGACATAAAGAACACCTACAACTCCTTCTAGCGTGCGTCTATCTTTGGGGCTTTGCGTAAAAGGGGGTCTGAGCCGCTGGTACCGGGGCTAGCACTGTGGGAGGACCAGCCCTCGACTCTCTATTACCAAGGAGGGATCCAGCCCAACATCCTACAGTCGGCGAGGGGGGTGCAGCAGGGGGATCCGATCAGCCAGCTCCTCTATTTGCTAGCCCGGCAGGATGCACTCAAGGTGGCACAGGCAGCAATGGGATGTGCGGAGCGGGTCTGTCCGAAGAATAGAGAGAGAAGAGATGGAAACGGAAGAAGCCCACAGAAGCAGAGTGACATGCGGAAGCAAGTCGGCAGAATAACGGAAGCAGGAAGGCGTGAGGCGTTGTGGGGAGTTAGTCACAGGACCTTGAAGAGAAGTGATGTCTCGAGCAGAGGTGCAAGGTAGACAGAGAGTTGACAAGAGAAAGTCGAGGTCGAGCGAAGGTGACGGGCTGATGAGTGCTGAGCGACGGATTGTGAATGATGGAGTAATGAGCGATGAGCTGAGAGAAGGTGGTCAGTTGTAAGTGATGAGCAAGCAGAGCAAAGACACGGTGGCAAAGGCGCGGAACCACAGGCAAACAGGATGGCAAGAACTGTTCCGGGTTAAACTTGGGAGTGAATGAACATGCCTCATATATACAACAGAACAGGATAAACAAGTATTAACAGCTTCTTTCCGCGAGCCGTACGCATAGCGATGTAGTCGCTTATTAGGGGCGGCTCAACTCTGATGGAACGGTCGTGACCAACCAGCCGTTGCCGAGGAGGTTTGGTGCGATACTTGAACCTGTATCAAGAGCTCGGATTATCCAAGGGGTGTGTATTATGAAGAGGACATTTTTGGAGTCATATTTCTGACAGTCCCACTGAATCTGACAAGGTATGAATGCCTAAGTGCCTATAGGGCCTCAGTGTCCAGGTGGCGCTGAGTGATGGGGGGATGAACCACTCAACAGAGAGATAAGATGATCACGTTGCAGATTTTTGAGTTCCACACTGCTGCCATAAGAGTGTGCCACATTGCTGCGATAGGTGATACTTCATCGATGATTCTGTGGTAGACAGTATGGTAGGTCTGGCGAAGCCACCTTTTAATGTCTTGAAGGGTTATTGTGTTTGCCCTTGGAGGACACCCGGGGTTGTCATAAACTCCTCATAGAAAGAGGGAGAGTTGATACCCACAGAGAAAGGATTGCCTTGTCTTGACTTGGATGCCACCATACCTGTCGTGGATGTTTTCTCCCAACTGATTGAGTACAAGAATGTATGTCCAGTTGAGGACTTGTGCGGCCATGATTTTTAATTGTTTGGAGTATATGGCAGTTGTTGATGTCTTCTTACCAGCGCTGCTCAGCAGTTTTGCTCTACTGGGGATGGTACTGAGGGTCGAGAGAGGAGAGGAGATAGAGGGACCTGTTGAAGTTTTCAAGGAAGAGGTGTCGGCTTGTGTCACTGTATGGACGAGTGCTTTCTGATTTCTCTGATGCAGAGTTCTTTTTAGGTTGAGAGAGGAGTGCTGAAATAGAGAAGGTGGTGGTACCTGAGATGAGCAAAGGGGAGGATGCTGGTGACGGCTGAGAAGTGGACACCATGCTGAAATCTTGTGCATTGCTGAAGTATCGGCTTGGCGTTGGTCGTCGTGAAATTGGGCGATACAACCTGGCGCTTGCTGATGCCAAGCAGATGATGAAGATGCAAGCGGAGGAACAATTGATAATGGAGTGGGTGCAGGGACGAACCCATGCGCCGCGGAAGGTTCAGCGTGGGTGCAGTTCATTACGATACATGCGATGCGACCGGACAAGTCCATGCACCGAGCCGATGAGCAAAGCTGATGACAGGCGGGAGGATGATGCTGACAGAGTGGGTTCAGGGGCGAGACCACGTGTGCTTGCTGATTGTAGAGGGGTAGGATGCGGCAAGGGGAAGGCAATTGCCGATGCACCGTGAGAAATCTGCTACCGGCTTGGGTACAGGCTGCTGCAAAGCGAGAAGCTAGCTTGTACAGATCCTTGTGCTAGTAGCAGATGCTAATGATTGCTGATGAGGAGGCAGAAGCTGATGAAGAAAGATGGGTGCAAGGACGAGCTGCGTGCGCTGCAGACATTTTGGCGTGGGTGTAGGTCGTCCCGAGAATGGCGATGTGACCGGGCGGTTCTATGTGCCGAGCAGATGATGAAAGCGGATGATGATAGGCGGCAAATTGATTGAGTGGGTGCAGGGGTCAAACCTCGTGCACTGCGGATTTTTTTGGCGTGGATGTAGGTTGTCGCAGTTTAGGCAATGCGACCAGGTGAATCCTTGTGCCAAGCGATGATGAAAGCAGATGGTGGAAGAGGAATGAATGATGATAGAGTGGGCACAAGGACAAAACCACGTGCGCTGCGGAATGATGAAGAGAATGATGACGTGAATGATGACGATGAGGTAGCTGAGATTGAGGCAGGATGAAGGATGTAGAGGATGCTGAGGGCGGATGAGGCCAATGTGTAGAGCTGATGCTAATGGAGAGGAGGCTCATGAAGCTGATGGAGCAGTGGCAGTAGAGGAGGATGGAGGAGATGTGAGGTGAGCGGCAGTAGTGAGGGCAAGTGAGGCAACCGGCTGTTGTTGATGTCAGGAGAGTGACAGCTTGTTCCCCAGTTGGCCCAAGACCAACGAGCAAGAAGACAGGTGGTATCCGATATCCTGACAACGAGACAGAGTCGGCAGCGGCAGGCAGAGGAGAGAGGTGAGCAGAGGCATTTCGCTAAAGTCAGGAGAGTGATGGCTTGTGCCCCAGTTCGCTCGGCATGTGAGCAAGAAGACAGGTGGTGTCCGATATCCTGACAGCGGACGGCGCTCTGCTACTGCTAAGGACATCGATAGAAGATGATGGAATGGAGATACTGTTGTGGGAGATGAAGGCTGCAATGATGGCATGATAAGAGCTGTGGAGGAGGAGACGAGGAGATCCTACAGAATTAGTAGGTAGGTGGAGTGTGGTGAGTGAGAGGAGCAGCAACAGGAAGCAGTAGGAAGCTTCCATGAAGAGGGTGGCGGGCAGCGGCTCGAGAGCTCCTTGTAGCTGTTGTTGACAAAGTATCACCAAATGTTTGCCAAGGGCGCAGATTGGGCGTATGGCTTAATGAGGGTGACGAACGGTCGCTCCAGCTTGAGTCGCAATCGGTGTAGCGTTGCTGATACCAGCATCTGATGAGGCCAAGTGACGCGAAGCAGCGAAGGCGGCAGATAAATGATGAACTGAAGGGAGCGGCGCTTGAGGAAACGAAGTGATGACTGGGTTCAGGGGCACCAGTTGATGTTGCCTGATGCTCTGATACCATATCATAAGAATGGAGCAAGAAGATGCAGAAACAGCTTAAGCACGCAGAAGCAAAGTGACATACGGAAGTAGGTCGGTAGAAAGACAGAAGCCAAAGCCGTGGGGCGTCGCGGGGATTTTTTCGCAAGACCTTGAAGAGAAGTCATGTCTTGAGCAGAGGTGTAAGGTAGGTAGAGAATCAACAAGAGAAAGTTGAGGTCGAGCGAAGGTGACAGGAAGATGAGTGCTGAGAAAGGGATTGTGAATGAAGGAGCAAGGAACTTTGAGCTGAGAGAGGGTGGCAAGAACAAAGTGAGCGATGAGCGGGCAGAGCGAAGACACGGCGGCACAGCTGCAGAACCAAAGGCAAACATAATGGAAAGAACTATTCTGGGTTAAACTTGGGAAGCAATGAATATCCTCCATATATACAACATAACATGAGAAACAAGTATTAGCGGCTTCTTTCCACTAGTCGTACGTGTAGCGACGTGGTCGCTTATTAGGGGCGGCTCGGCTCCGGTGGAACGGTCGTGACTGACCAACCGTTGCCGAGGAGGTTCGGTATGAGACTTGAACCTGTATCGAGAGCTCGGATTATCCGAGGGATAAGTATTTTAAAGATAACCTTTTCAAAGTCTTATTTTTGACAGGGTCATCACCTACCTCGATGATACCTACCTGATGGGCCCGCCGGAGTCCTTGGCGGTGGCATACAGGGCGCTCATAGTGGGAGCACAGGGGCTGTAGGTACAGCCCCGCAAGTGCAAGTTGTTCTTACCTGCAAGGGCGCGGCTGGTGCGTGCGCAGCTGACGGACATGGCAAGGACGACAAAGGGGATGGTGGTGATGGGAGTTCCACTCGACAGTAAGAGGTTCTGGAAGGAGCAGCTGGAGGCCATGGTGCAGGCAGTGGAGAGCACTCAAGAGGGGCTTGCAGAACTACCGGACCTACAGATGACCTTCGGTATCCTCAGGGAGTGCACCACCCATCACCTAAAACACATGACCTGCCTCACGCAGCCCTCTGAGTGGTGGAGAGAGCGCCTCAGGTGGTTTGATGAGAGGGTGAGCGCGTGCTTAAGGTGCATGCTGCGGCTGAAGGAGGTCCAGGGAGCGGAGGGCCGTGGAGCACGCAGAGACCCAGATGCGCCTTCCCGTGCGTTTGGGAGGACTGGGTCTGGCTGCGGTCGAGGACCTTGTCCCTCTGTCATATGTCTCCAGCAAACTTCAGTCCTGGTAGACGGTGCGGCCACTCATACAGCAGAGAGGTGAGGATGGAGGAGCAGCGAGGGAGGGGGGGGGGAGAGTGTAGTGGGGTCGGGGGAGCTTCGAGGAGCAGAGGGCAACGGCGTAGAGGTGGTATGGGAAGGAAGTGTGCAGGGGAGTCCCTGGCCTGGCAGAGTGTAAGAGCGGTTGTCTGAAGCGCTTGTTCTAGGACCTATCTGGGGTAGTACACGAGGTGCTGCTAGCGTCTCTCTAGGCCACGGTGGGGGAGGAGCTGGGAGGAGAGGAGGCCTTGCTGCAGCTGTAGCGACTGACTTCACCACAAGGGGAGCACAGCGGCGACTGGTTGCTCGCGCACCCCCACTCAGTCATGGACAGGCTTTACATGTGCCACAGGATGGGAGGGTGTCGTGCAGGTTCCGGCTGGGCCTGCCCATCGTGCACGTACGACACACCCCCTTCTACGGGTGCAGGGAGCGCTGCCCCATTCACCCTTGCGCCCCACAGAATGCACTGCGATGTGCCAAGGGGGGAGTAGCGATAGCGGCCCATGATGTTGTGAAGCGAGAGCTCGTGGCCGCCATGCGGGAGAGTGCGATGGGCGGGGTGATGGTGGAGCACTCAGGGATTCTCCCTGGGGGCCGCGCGGACATCACGTCCCTAGATCCAACGACGGGTCACCTGCTTGTCCTGGACGTGGTGATTGCTAATCCATAGTGGCCGAGCCTGGGGAGCCAGTCGACGGAGAGGAGAGGGGTGGTGCTGGAGCAGGCAGTACGGGCGAAGGAGGCAAAGTATGGGAGGTGGAGTGGGGTGGCGGAGAGAGATCCACTGGCCGTCGGCTTCCCGGCCATGGATACCTTTGGTGCATTCTCAAGAGGCCTCGACCGTGTGTTGAAGGCATGCACCAATGTGACACAGCGGAGACTGGTACGCCAGGAGGGTGCGGTAGGGGTGGCTGCACCGGTGAGGATCCTCCTCAACCAGCGGGTGGGTTTGGCCCTACAGCGTGCTCAGGCGCAACAGATCAGGAAGAGAGCCATGGCGTGGGCCTGAGACACAGCATACGCAAGCGATGTGGCCAGGGCAACGCGGGCCCTATGGAGGAGGGAGGAGGGACTGGAGCTGGCAGACATTGGCAAAGTGGAATGAGAGTAGATGATAGAGGACATGGCCGCCACATGGCATGCATGAGTGCCCCTTGCTTGCGGTGTTGCAGGCCTCTTTTGTGCTGGTTCCCTTTGGCCATGTTTTCCGTTTGCATAACCTGGACCGGTTGGACATGACGTTGCATGCGGACATGACCCTCCCTTGCATGCGGACATGACTCCCTCTCTTGTATGCGGACATGAATCCCTCTCTTGCATGCGGACCCCAGATGCATGATGTACATTGGCAGTCCATTTCATTTTTTGAGAGCGATGTGTCTATGTCTATGTCTGTGTCTATGTCTATGTCCATTTCTACGTCTATGTCTATGTCTATGCCTTTGTCTATATCTATGTCTATGTCTATGTCTATGTCTATGTCTATGTCTATGTCTATGTCTATGTCTATGTCTATGTCTATGTCTATGTCTATGTCTATGTCTATGTCTATGTCTATGTCTATGTCTATGTCTATGTCTATGTCTATGTCTATGTCTATGTTGATGTCTATGTCTATGTCTATGTCTATGTTTATGTCTATGTCTATGTCTATGTCTATTTCTATGTCTATGTCTATGTCTATGTCTATGT
>SZWC01006671.1:15022-28388 GCA_023375785.1 Penium margaritaceum | reverse complement strand
TATGTCTATGTCTATGTCTATGTCTATGTCTATGTCTATGCCTATGTCTATGTCTATGTCTATGTCTATGTCTATGTCTATGTCTATGTCTATGTCTATGTCTATGTCTATGTCTATGTTTATGTCTATGTCTATGTCTATGTCTATGTCTATGTCTATTTCTATATCTATGTCTATGTCTTTGTCTATGTCTATGTGTATGTCTATGTCTATGTCTATGTCTATGTCTATGTCTATGTCTATGTCTATGTCTATGTCTATGTCTATGTCTATGTCTCTGTCTTTGTCTATGTCCACGTATGTCTATGTCCATATCTGTATATATATATATATATATATATATATGCATATCAATATGTACAGCTGTATGTATATGTTTACCTAGATCTCTATATCCAAATTTACGTGTACTTTAACATGCATGTGTTTATCTAAATACTATAAAATACAGATGTTAGATTTCTTTCTGTCTTTACGTATGATTTATGAAATTTACATCAACATACATCCTAAATGTTTTTGACTCACTACTTTAGAGGGAAGGAGGACAATATCTGTTAATGTTTTGGAACAATTTGCCCTTGGATGAAGGTTTTCTTAGAAATTAAGAATAAGTATGAAAGTTACCAGAATTTTAAATTATAAAAATGGAAAGGACATGAAGAAGGAAAGTTGGAAATTTACAAAATAATCCATTGAGTAACCATTAGTGTTAGCACAAATACCGCAGTTTGACCATTTTTGTAGGACACAGATGGAATTGGTGAAGGCATAATGGTGAAAATTGGAACACTTCAAACATTCATTGTATCAAAAAAATCTTGTAATTTCCCTTGGTTGTCATAGATTAGACATGACGGTTACAAAGTGTGGTCGAGTTTAAGGAACGTATTCTAGCAATGTCATTAGGACATCATAGCCGAAGGGCCACGACTCGTAAAAATACGTGGTACGGGTCTGACATGTTGATGACGTGGAACGTGCGGCGTAGCCATTCCGAGCAGCAGGGCCACGACACGTAGAAGAGGTCCAAGCTGCGGGCCGTACACAATTTGGCCTAAACAGATTCCGAAAAATAGCGCTCCCCCTTACTTTACCCGAAGCACTACGCTATCTATCACCTGTAGTTTCGTTTTTTGCATCTCGAGCGTTAACTCACGGTATTCTTCCCTCGTACCTGAATATTACCTCAAAATCGTCAAGGAAAACAAAATTTGGGAAAGCCCTCTCGTTAAAATCAGGGGTTGTTAGTTTTATGTAGGTTCGGGCACCTCCGAGGCCCCGTGGTAGCGGGGCCTGGGAGGTTCCCTTTTAACGAATGGGGAGTTTAGTCTCCCAATCTTTTTCGTACATGCAAATAAAGTTTTTTTTAAGTCGGAAGTGACCGGATATCTGGCAAAAAACTCTAAGGCAATGGTAGATGGGCCATCTTTCCGAGTTGGGTATGGCGTCGCGCAAAAGCGCCCAAAGAGATCTGAGTTCCGAGATCTGCCATCCATTGTCCCGGTTGTTCCGTGGCCGGGTTCACAGGCCATCACTCATGGGCTTTAAAATTTGACGAGGAAAAGCAGCTGATGGCCGTCTGATGGCGTCTGTTCCGGCGCGAAGGTTCGCATCTCTCACCGCCCTTGCAGTTGGCTCCAAAGATTCAACATGTTCGTGCCAGCTTCGTCACCGCCACAAGTGGTCGTGAGACAGGACAGGACTGATGGAGTATGACCGTGATGGTGATGGACTTGTACCGCTGCCGAACGACATCGTGACCAAGAGCAGCACCTGGCCGTCAGCGCACGTTACTACCCATCAGCGTCTATCAACCGAAGAGGTTGATGTGTCATCATTGCGCAAAACTGGCAAATTTCAATGAAACTACCCACTCTCGGATCAGTCAACACTTGCCTGTTTCGCACATCGGCAAATGTCGTGTTATCCATTGACCCATTTTAAAGCTTAAAATTGAACTAGTGGTGGGAAAGACTTGATATTTTTACCCATCAGCAATGGCTGATGTTGTGACCGTGATGGCCAGTCAATCGTCCCAAATTTTCCGTCCGGTTTAGTTTTGTAGTTTCTGAGCTTTCTTTTAAACCCCATCTGATGGCCTATGACCCCGGCCTGTCAACATTTTTTTCGGCAAGATGACCTGTGGGTCTGGTGCACGCTTCTACTTCCTGTCCTGATCAAATTTTCACCTTTCTTTTGCAGGAGATGCATCACGACGGACCAGGGTGGGTGGAGCACACCATGGCCAACCAGCCGTTGATGCACCAACAGGAGCAGCAGGCGCTGCTATGATAGTGATGACAACGAGAGGGAGCAGAGAGAACAAAGTAGCATGAGTAGCACCACCACCATCAGAAAGGGAAGAACCCGAATGGTCACAGCAACAACAGCAGAAGCAGCAGCAGCCACAGCAACAGCAGCAACAGCAGCAGCAGCAGCAGCAGGAGCAGCAGCTGCAGCAGCAACAGCAGCAGCAGGAGCAGCAGCAGCAGCAGCAGCAGCAGCAACATGTGCAGCAGCAACAACACCACCACCACCAGCAACAGCAGCGACACGATGAGGAAGTCAACCACTTCTTCAGGCTTTCAGACAACCTCCTGTACCAGTTATGTCGACACATTACTCTGAAGGACCTGGTGCAGCTCTGCGCAACCAGCCGTCACATGCGCCGCCGTTTCTCCAACTGCCGCCACCTCCCGCACCAGCTTGTCCTGCCCATCACACAGTTGCACACGCTGTTGGACGTGCTCGCGCCGGGTGCCATCACAAGCGTCAGATTCATGGGCGTGGGTGAAACCCTCATCGGGGACAGTACCAGAGGAGCAGAGCAGATGGGGCTTGAGGCGGCAAGGCAAGACACGCCCATGCTGCCCATCCTCGCCTCACCTCACCTTGCGCACATTGAGAGGGTCGTGTTCACGTCGACCTTCCACAACATGCGTGCCACGGCAAAGATGGCTCGCCGCATCTTGAGGGGCCTTTGCACCGTCTCGGAACTGGAATGCCATGTGGGCTTCCTGTGCTGGGGCCACGCTCGCAGTCTGGATCAGGCACACAGCAGAGTCTCTCAAGGTTTGAGCTGCTGATGCGTCGCATGGTGGAGGGCCATGGGGATGAGGACTGTGGCGAAGGCGAAGCGGGTCCCACTCTCTCCCAATGCCCCTCCCTCACACACCTTCACCTCATAGGGGAGCTACTCTATCAGCCTCACGAGCAGTGGCTGGGGAAGGATTTGGACGGTGCGGCTCGGTTGCTGCCCCGCCTGAAGTTGCCGTCAGTGTCGTTCCGGCGTTCCCCCGATGGGTGGGGCGGTGGACTGCTCGAGTGGGTGGAGCTGTCGTCGGAGCTTGTAGGGGGGTTGGGTGGGTTGGAGGTGCTCCATTTGGAGAGTGCACTGCTGCATTTCCTTCCGGGTATGACCTTCCCTGCCCTCCGCCACCTGAGGGAGCTCCAGCTCTCTGACCTCTCAACGCTGTATGAGTTTGACTTTGATCTGCTCGTTGGTGCTCCTTTGCTCACAAGCTTTGAGCTCAAGGCAGGTGTGGTGGCCTTCGGCTGCCCCTCGCTGCTCTCCAGCCTCCCCCCGCTGGAGCGCATCTCCGTTTCTGGCTGTCAGACCAGTTTGAGTCAAGGCGGGCAGGCGAGGGGGTTTGAGGTTGAGGTGCCTGTCGGGTTGCCGTCGTTGACTCACTTGACCGCGAAAGCATTTGGGCGAGTGGCATTGGTTGGGGAGCTGAGTGCTGCGGTGAGCCTCCGTGTACTGGAGCTGGGAGGACAGATTGCATCCGAGAGAATTGACATGCAGAGCATGGGATTTATGACGAATTTGGAGAAGATTCATCTGAGCTCCGTTTTCCTCGAATGGGGAGCAGAACTTGCTCCACTGTCACACGTCCGGGCAGTCACCATCGGCCGGTTTGTTTACTGCGACGTTTCTAGGGGGCTAGGGGATGGGGTGGGACTGAGGTTCGATGGGCTGCAGGGCCTCTGCGACCTCACCCTGACGTTTGTGGACCCAGCCGTTGTGGTGGCGCAGTGGAGCGCGCTGTCCAACCTCACCTCTCTCTATCTCGACTGGTACGCATTTGGCACCCGAACCACCAGCGAGGACGCCGCACCCATCCCAACCATGGTCCTCCCAAGTGCGCACCTTCAGAATCTCCGACGGCTGACCCTGTCTGACAATGCAAACCAGTCGGACGGAGCCTTCCCCCACCTCACCGACGTGTTGCTGTATCACCAAGACCTCGGGGAGCTCCATCCCTCGTGGGCGCACTGTGCGCCGGAGCTCCGCAGCCTGACCCTTTGGTTGAGCATGGCGAAGGCGCTGGACCGTGGGCCCGCGGGGCTGGGTGAGGGGTGGCCCCGACTCTGTCACGTCCGGGTTATTGCGTGGGAACTGATGCGTCTCAATTGGGAGAGGTTTGCGCAGTTTGGGGGGTCGCTGACTGTCATCTCACTCACCCTTGTGAAAGGTGAGAGAACTTTCGGAAGTGCCGGCCGCAGTGCAGGAGGTTGGGGGGAGGCATTCGGAACATGGTCAAGGAGCTCGGAGAGAAACTGTGCCAAGGAAAGGGTCAGAGGGGGAGGAAGAGGAGGATAATCCAGGAGGGGTCCAGGAACTGGCAGCTTTATCCAAGGAGGAGGCAGGTGAAACAACAGAGATTGTGGACAAGATTCAGGCAGCTGGAGCACTGAGGGGTTCTCCTGCCACTGCCACTGGTGCTGGTGATGTTCCCCCTCCTACTGCTGCTGCTACTGCTGGTGCTCCTACTGACTCTGATGCATCTCTCCTCTGCCACACAACAATAGTGAGTGACAGTGCGCCTGTCAGAGGAGCTGCTGCTCCTGCGGAACCCCAAACCGATACCGCTGGACCTCCTGGGCACAAACAGAAGCTCCCTGACGGCACGTTCAGAGGAGGAGGACAGCCAGCAACAGCGATGTCGTCGCCAACGTTGCCGGAGCTGCGAGAGCTGGACCTCAGGGGGTGCAAGTCATTGGAGCCCGTCCCTGCTTCCCTTGCGCGCCTGCAATTGCTGAGCCGCATCCACGGCCTTCCAAATCCTGGGCCTTTTGTTCCCCATTTTCTGTGCCCAATCTACGATGGTGCGTGTTTTTTTTTTGCCTTGTCTTGCATCAATGAAGGGTCAGTCTTTGGGAGTCCGGGGTTCATGGAGGAGGTGGGTTTCGCGTGCGGTCGTGAGAGCACTGCACGTTGGCAGTGCTATTTTTGTTGGGGCCCGTTGTGTGTGTAGAGGAACTTCTTTCCAGGGCTTGACATGGCTGTGTCTATTTGTTTTGTGGCACACTTGCAGAGCCCTCCATTGTGTGTGTGCATGTTCTGGGTTAAACTTGGGAGGGAATGAACATCCTCCATATATACAACAGAATACGACAAAAACGTATTAACGGATTCTTTCCACTAGTCGTACGCGTAGTAACGTGGTTTCTTATTAAGGGCGGCTCGACTCTGGTGGAACGGTCGTGACCGACCAGCTGTTGCCGAGGAGGTTGGGTGTGAGACTTGAACCTGTATCGAGAGCTTGGATTTTCCAAGGGTTGTGTATTATGAAGAGGACCTTTTCGGAGTCATATTTTTGACAATTTCATCGCCTACCTCGATGATACCTACCTGATGGGCCCGCCGGAGTCCTTGGCGGTGGCATACGGGGCGCTCATAGTGGGACTGGGAGCGCTGGGGCAGTAGGTACAGCCCCGCAAGTGCCAGTTGTTCTTACCCGCAAGGGTGGGGCCGGTGCGTACGGGGCTGACGAACATGGCCAGGACAAAGAAGGGGATGGTGGTGATGGGAGCTCCACTCGACAGTGAGAGGTTCTGCAAGGAGCAACTGGAGGCGGTGGTGCAGGCGGTGGAGAGCACCCTGGAGGGGCTGGCGGAGCTACCGGACCTACAGATAGCCTTTGTTATCCTCAGGGAGTGCACCACCCGTCACCTAAAACACGTGAGCCGCCTCACGTCGCCCTCGGAGTGGTGGAGGGAGTGCCTCAGGCGGTTTGATGAGAGGGTGAGCGCGTGCTTAAGGTGCATGCTGCGGCTGAAGGAGGTCTAGGGAGTGCGGGAGTGGAGGGCGGTGGAGCACGCAGAGATCTAGGCACGCCTTCCCGTGCGTCAGGGAGGACTGGGTCTGGCTGCGTTCGAGGACCTTGCCCCTCTTTCATATGTCTCCAGCAAACTTCAGTCCTGGCAGACGGTGCAGCCACTCATACAGCAGAGAGGTGAGGATGGAGGAGCAGCAGGGGAGGGGGAGGGGAGATTGTAGTGGGGCCGGGGGAGCTTTGAGGAGCTGAGGGCGATGGCGTAGAGGGGGTATGGGGAGGAAGTGTGCAGGGGAGTCCCTGGCCTGGCAGAGTGTAAGAGCGGCTGTCCAAAGCGCTTGTTCTAAGACCTATCCGGGGTAGTGCATGAGGCACTGCTAGCGTCTCTCCAGGCCACGGTGGGGGAGGAGCTGGGAGGAGAGGAGGCCTTGCTGTAGCTGCAGCGAATGACTTCACCACAAGGGGAGCACAGCGGCGAATGGTTGCTTGTGCACCCCCACTCAGTCATGGACAGGCTTTACATGCGCCATAGGACGGGAGGGTGTCATGTAGGTTCCGGCTGGGCCTGCCCATCGTGCACGTACGACACACCCCCTTCTGCTGGTGCAGGGAGCGCTGCCCCATTCACCCTTTTGCCCCACAGCACGCACTGCGATGTGCCAAGGGAGGAGTAGCGACAGCGGCCCATGACGCTGCGATCGAGAGCTCGCGGCCGCCATGCGGGAGAGTGTGATGGGTGGGGTGACGGAGGAGCACTCGGGGATTCTCCCTGAGGGCTGCGCGGACATCACGTCCCTAGATCCAATGACGGGTCACCTGCTCATCCTGGACGTGGTGATTGCTAATGTCAGGAATGCTGTCCTGGCGAGCTCTGAACCACCTAAGTATCCACGGCTTCATAGTCCAAAGAGACTTCCAAGGGAGGTGTGTGCTTTGGGTTGCCACAACATTAAGGGAGCAGAATTCTGGCAGAATGCAGATTGCGGAAACTGAGAAGGGATCAGAAACATTAATCGTTAGTTGTTTTGGTGCGATTACATCAGAGGTTTCCAAAGCATCCAAGCACGCCCAAAACGGAGCAGTAGAGTCCCTGCTACAGCCCTCGAAGTAACCCTTGGTGGAGCCGCCCAACGTGCCTTGCACGCTAGGCAACCGGAGGCGCTTTGACGATGACCCATCGGAGCGCCTTTTCTCGTCCAGAAGCCAAGGAGAAGTTCACCCTGGTCAAGGAGGTCCCTCTGGGCACTTTGTTCATGCCCCTGGTGCATTTGGAGCTCGTTGGAGACGAACTCGGACCACCGCGGTGGAATAATCCCGTCACCAATGACGGAGATCCAGATTCCACCCGCCAACTACCCGAACTTCGGATGGGGCTAACTTTCTGAATTCTCAACCAAATCGAGCAACAAAAAGCTTGAAACCGCATGGAACAATCCAAGGAGTCCAAATATGCATTCAGATCAGACATCCAACCACTCTCTAGTGGTCGAACCAAGAAAACGGCAAACGGCATCCATAGCAGGGGTACTTTTCAACAATCTCCCTCGTGCACCTTCCATGCCGGATGCCTCGTGCTCACTCATGCTCGTCCTCTCCTGCGCCTTCAAGCCCTTCACAGCTTGTCAACCCAAGATCTGCAAGGCTGATGACGTGCCGATCCTGGGGCTGTGCCTTGGTCAAGCTATCCGCAAGCATGTGCTTCGTGCTGCAATGCTGCAACACAACTTGTCCCTTCTCCACCATGTCGCACGCGTACTGGTAGCGCACGTCGATGTCCTTTGTCCTTTTGTGCTGCGTCGGTTTGTTGGTCAACAAGATGGAGCCGGTGATATCCTCTTGAACCACTGTAGGCTCCTGCTGCGGCATGCCCAGTTCCCCCAGCAATCTGCGGAGCCATACCGCTTCCTTGACCGCCTCGGCTAGAGCAATGTACTCCGCTTCCACTGTGGATGTGGCGATGCAGTCCTGCTTCCTGTTGCACCACGAGACGGCTGTACCTGCAAGGAAGAACACATAGCTAGAAGTGGACTTCCTCTTGTCCATATCGCCAGCGTAGTCCACGTCAGTGTAGAAGACCAGCCGCAAGGGGTCTGACCTCCCCTTCCCATCGTACTTCAGGCGCGCATGCCATGTTGCCTGCAAGTACCGGAGGATGCGCTTCACCGCTGTCAAGTGTAGTGGCCCAGTTTTGGCCACGTACCTGCTCACCTGACCCACCGCGTAGGCCAAGTCCAGCCATGTCGCCACCATGGCATATATCAGGCTTCCCACCACAGATTGGTAGGGTACCTCCGCCATGTCCTCCTTCTCCTCTTTAGTTTGTGGTGCCATCGCCGCACAACTCACAGCTTGTGGAGAATGGACTGCCCACTGGTTTGCAGTTCTTCATGTCGTACCACTTCAAGACCTCGGCCACGTACTTGGCCTGCCCCAGCTCAAGCGTGCGCGTCCTCCGGTTCCGCGTGATGCTCACTCCGAGGTAGTACTCCAGCTCCCCCATGTCCGTCATCTTAAATCTGCTGCTCAGCTGCTCCTTCAGCTGTTGCAAAGCTGCGAGATCTGAGGAACACAGGATCAGGTCGTCCACGTAGAGTACGACAATCTGATGGAGTCCCTTGCTGCGCCACACGTACACGCTGTGGTCTGACTCATAGCGCTTGAAGCGAGCCCCGCCATGTAGTCGTCCATCTGCTGGTACCAGCACCTGGGCGCCTGTTTTAGCCCGTATAAGGCCTTCCGCAGCTTGCACACCTTGCCCTCCGGTGCATCCATCCCCTTTGGCACCTCAAGGAAGATCTCCTTGTCAATGATGCCGTTCAGGAATACTGCCTTGACATCTATTTGGTGGATCTCCATGTCCTTTGTGGCTGCCACTGCGAGGATCATCCGGATGTCTGTGAACTTGGCGACTGGCGCGAACGTCTCATCGTAGGGTTCACCTTTCCGCTACGCGTACCCCTTCGCCACTAGCCATGCCTTATTCTTCTCCACCTTGCTGTCCTTGGTGAGCTTCACCTGGAACACCCACTTGGAGCCGATCACCTTGGCCCCCTCAGGCCGATCCACAAGCTCCCAAGTGACGTTCTCAGCAAGGGACGTAAGTTCAGATTTTATTGCTTCGCCCCACTGCTGCCCGTCAGGCCGTGCAAGCGCCTCTTGCACAGTTGTTGGCTCCATTGCGGCTGCCATCATGCACCGTGCCATGCCAACCCAGCGGCCCGTGCTCGTGTCGTGCCGCTTTGCCACATTCCACTGCCTCCGGCTGCAACGCGACGGCCTTGGCGACGCTGGCTGCTGGTCTTGCTGCTGCTCTGCTGCAACATTGTCCTCGGCCGCGGGTTCCCCCGCGTCGGCTGCTGCGTCTTGTGCTTCAGCAGCACCTGCACCTACTGCATTGCCCTATTGCGCTCCATCACCGTCATCCTATGAGGCATCAACCTTTACAGCCGCCGGCTCCTCTTCACGTTCAAGGAGTTGGAACCACTCCCCTCGCTTTGGTGAGTGTGTTGTGTCGATGTCGGTGTTGCTGCTGCAGTAGCTCTGCTGCTCATTAAAAGTGACGTCGCGGCTGGTGATGATGTCCTGCGTCTGTGGATCAAAGAGGCGGTACGCCTTGAGCGCACTCTCGCATCCGACGAACGCGTACGCCTTTGCATGCGGATCCAGTTTGGAGTCTTTTCTTTGCGCAGCCTGCACCAACGCGTGCGCCTTGCACCCGAACGCCTTCAGGTGCGCCACACTTTGTTTGCGCCCGGTCCAAGCCTCCTGCGGCATTTTCCAGCCACCCTTCCCTTTCAGCACTGTTGCTGGGGTGAGGTTGGTGATGTAGCATGCCGTACTCACGGCCTCGGCCCACAGGCTCCATGGCAATTTTGTGCCCACGAGCATTGTCCGTGCCATGGTGAGTAGCGTCTGGTTTGCATGCTCTTCCACGCTATTAGACTGAGGCGTGTACGGAGTGGTCAGCTGCCACTCAGTCCCTTGCTCGTTCAGCCACCCTCCGCAGTCCACGTACCTACTGCCATTGTCGCTGCGTAGCACTCTGACCTTGCGGCCAGTCTACCTCTCCACTGCTGCGACGTACTTCTTCAGCCGGTCCAGCACCTCGCTCTTCTGCTTCAGAAAATAGACGTAGAGGTTTCTCCTACAATCGTCGATGAAGGTGACGAAGTACTTCGCGCCTCCAATGGACGGTATCTTGACTGGTCCGCACACATCACTGTGCACGACCTCGAGCAGATTCTCGGCCCGCCGCTATCCGTTTTCAGACGGCTTGCGCTTTGCCTTGCCCACGATCCAAGGCTCGCACTTGTGCTCTACGGAATCTGCTGCTGCGTCAGCTGTACCGGAGATGTTGAGGCTGTGAACCATGTCGCGCTTTGCCATCTCCTTCATGACTGCGGGAAATGAGTGCCCCAGTCACCGATGCCATAGCTGCAGGTCTGCTCCTCCGTCTTTACTGAGGTTGATGATGCGTGCTTGCGGGTCCGCTGCGTCTGCTGTTGAGGGGATGATTTTTGTCTCAACAATTTAGAGACCTCCCTTGCGCTTCGCCTCGAGCACAACCTCGCCACCACCGTCCATCCGCACGACTACACCTTTCCTGCAGAAGAGCACTTCATATCCCTTGTCTATAAAGCGGCTCACACTCAAAATGTCAGCCAGGCCGGGGACATGTTGCACGTTTTGAATAACACATTGCGCCTTTTTACCACCAACCACCACCTCTATGTCCACATCGCCTTGGCCGGCCGCAGGTTCGACCTTGTCCTTTGCGGTCACAATGGACTTTGCATACTTGGTGTAGTTGATGAACCCCACCTTCTCGACTTGGGTATGCTCCTCCGCACCTGAGTGGAGGCACCGCCGGTTGGCGCCCTTCAGGTTGTCATTCTTCGTGTTGTCGAGAAGTGCCTTCTTGCCTTTGGCACCCTTGCCTCTGGACTGCGCCTCCTCCGGGCACTCCTTGGCCCAATGGCCCTCCTTGCCACAGTTATGGCATGCACCCTTCTTGGCACCCTTCTTGCCGCCGCCCTTACTACCGCCTCGCTTGCCGCTACTGCTGCCACCCTGCGTTTTGGCGACCAGGGCAGTTAAGGATGATGAGGTCTCGCCACCGCTCTGACGGTGTACCTCGTTGCGGATGTACTCCGCGACTGCGCCATAGGTGAATTTATTCTCCTCCAAACCTCCCAACATGGTGATGAGAGGACCCCAACTATCGGGTAGGGTCATGAGGAGTGCCATCACCTGCATCTTTATGTCAATCTTCCACCCCACATCATTGCATTGTGAGACAAGAGACTCGATCTGCTGCATGGCGGAAATGACGTCCTCACCCTCCTTCATCCTCACCATCAAGAGTCGCTTCATTGCAAAGATCTTGTTGGCTAGGGATGTTGATTTGTGAATGGAGCAGAGCTTCTTCCACGCGTCAGCTGCCAGTCGCAGCCGTGGATGTAGTCCCACTGAGATTCATGCAGCACCGACAAGAGGAGCATTAGCGCCTCCGTGTTCTTCTTCGTGAAGGTTGTCTTCTCCTCTTCCGTTGCGCTCACATCTTGAACCTCCGTGCCCTTCATAAGCTCTAGCAGTCCCTTGTGCGTGAGGTAGATCTCAAAATGCCACTGCCACAACCCAAATCCAGGGCCGTCCATGTACTTTTGGATGGGCGAGGACTCTGGCTTCTGTGCCATGATGAACTTCTACGATGGAAATTCTGAGGGTACAACGGCGACGTCACCCGGAGCGACACTCCTGTGCATTGCGGAAGCCGTGAACGTCTTGCGGTAGGCAGGTCAGGACTGTGGGCCCATAACCCTTTGTCAGAAATACTGTCCTGGAATACTTTGCACCACCTAAGTGTCCACGGCTACTTAGTGCAAAGAGAAGTCCAAGGGAGGTGTGTACTTTGGGTCGCCACAACACCAAGGGAGCAGAATTCTGGCAGAATGTAGATTGCGGAAACTGAGAAGGGATCATAATCATTAATCATTAGTTATTTTGGTGAGATTATATCCGATTCTTATAGCCTGTGATCTAAGCTTTCCAACGCATCCAAGCACGCCCAAAACAGAGCAGTAGAGCCTCTGCTACGACCGTCGAAGTAACCCTTGGTGGAGCCGCCCACCGTGCCTTGTACGCTAGGCAATGGGAGGCGCTTCGACGATGACCCGTCGGAGCGCCTTTCCTCGCCCAGAAGTCAAGGAGAAGTTTACCATGGCCAAGGAGGTCCCTCTGGTCACTTCGTTCATGCCCCTGGTGCATTTGGAGCTCGTTGCAGACGAACTCGGACCAGCGCGGTGGAATAATCCCGTCACCAATGACGGAGACCCAGATTCCACCCGCCGACCACCCGAACTTCGGATGGGGCTAACTTTCTAAATTCTCAACAAAATCGAGCAAACTGAAAGCTCGAAACCGCATGGAAAACTCCAGGGAGTCCAAATATGCAATCAGATCAGACATCCAACAACTCTCTAGTGGTCGAACCAAGAAAACGGCAAACGGCATCCATGGCAGGGGCACGTTTTAACAGCTAATCCGCGGCGGCCAAGCCTAGGGAGCCAGTTAAAGGAGAGTAGAGGGGTGGTGCTTCAGCAGGCAGTACGGGCGAAGGAGGAAAATTATGGGAGGTGGAGTGGGGTGGCGGAGAGAGATCGACTGGTCTTCGGCTTCCCGGCCATGGATACGTTTGGTGCATTCTCGAAAGGCCTCGACCGTGTGTTGAAGGCATGCACCGATGTGACGTAGCGGAGACTGGTACGCCAGGAGGGTACGGTAGGGGTGGCTGCATCGGTGAGGATCCTCCTCAACCAGCAGGTGGGTTTGGCCCTACAGCGTGCTCAGGCACATGGCGTGGACCAGAGACACGGCATACGCAGGAGACGTGGCCAGGGCCACGCGGGCCCTGTGGAGGAGGGAGGAGGGACTAGAGTTGGCAGACATTGGCAAAGTGGAACAAGAGTAGATGATAGAGGAAATGGCCACCACATGGCATGCATGAGTGCCCCTTGCTTGCGGTGTTTCAGGCCTCTTTTGTGCTGGTTCCCTTTGGCCATGTTTTCCGCTTGCATGACCTAGACCGGTTGGACATGACGTTGCATGCGGACATGACCCTCTCTTGCATGTGGACATGACTCCCTCTTTTGTATGCGGACCCCAGATGCATGATGTACCTTGGCAGTCGATTTCATTTTATGAGAGCAATTTGTCTATGTCTATGTCTATGTCTATGTCTATGTCTATGTCTATGTCTATGCCTATGTCTATGTCTATGTCTATGTCTATGTCTATGTCTATGT
>SZWC01006670.1:104607-137423 GCA_023375785.1 Penium margaritaceum | reverse complement strand
TGGTCGGTCAGCTCCAGACGGGTAGTCCGCCGCCTGTCGTCGTGCCGGTGTCACCAGGGCCGCCTGCCTCAGGGATCTGCACGAGTATGGACACGGCCGAGTGGTCACAGTAAACTATACAGGAACGGCACAAAGCACAACAGATCTAGTGTGCAACAATTCGTCTGGTAATGGTCTTGGGGGGTCAACAGGAACATTCAGAATAAAATTCACAAAAACAACGTTTGCAAAACAAACTACTACAGTAGTCATAATTGCTCGACGCTCAGTGCATAAACAGCTTGAGCTACTTTAAGTAGAATAGTTGATCCACTTCTGGTATCTGTTTTTCGATCCACATAACCTGGTTGCGCATGCAGAACGCCGGCACGTGCAAACAGCTGGCTGGTCGTGCAGATGTCTCGTGCCCACCGGTCCATACTTGCAGTTATCAGACGGGGTGGCTGAGTAGCGCAGGGTTTGAATTTCGAGGTGTGGGAGTTTGGTTTGCAAAAGATATTTACTCTGGTTGTTTTCAAAATAGTTGCTCGCAGCCAGAATGAATTTGCTGCAAAGTGGGTGGGTTCCGGCAGCTCAATTTGTCGCTTCGCTCGCCCCTCGCAACGGTGCAACATGTGAGATTATCTTGGATGTTAGCGAGACCGAGACGAGATCGAGGCAAGCAAAATACAAATTGGTACATGATCGAGATTTTCTCATCTTATGTAACCCCGACGAGACATCTCGTACTGAAATGCGAGTTTGAGATCGAGACATCTCGTCTTGATCTCAATTTCACAGTCTTAGGTAGAGAGATAGTGAAGAAATGATTATGAGTATGAAAGTAGAAGATAGAGGGAAGAGAGGGATGTCCACGCCTCCGCTTGTCGCCAGATGTATGTGCATCTACGCAACACTTGTGCGAGCCTATTGAGGAGTATAACCAAGGTACCTACTAGTTGCATGAGGAAGCAAGTTCAGAGACCGTGGACAAATCTCACATTACTTGGACGAAGCAGCATGCTACAAAAGTGGGTCAACTTGTTGTATGCTCAGACCTTATTGTATTGATTGACTCGTACCTCCTTGATAGCAGTGTGCCCCTGTTCTGCCTCCAAATGTTGTTTCCACACGGATTGTAACGTGTCGAGTCTTGAGCTCCTGTTCCGAAGTCGTCGTCAGAGTTCGCACAATGTGTTCTCAGTCCGCGTCACGTGTTTGTTGGTTTTTGTGCATATCTCATTGTACTCTGTTGTGTCCTCCCTGCTTGTGTACATCGGCGTGCAGATGAATGACGGCGAGACTTAACGCCGCTGGAGTGTCGCTCGGTGGACCTTATGCACGCTAAGGCCCACTCACCCGTCGCTGGAGCCTCCTCCCTCTGGCAATGCGCTCAGCTCCATCGGCAGGCCTCCTCGGTGGTCGGGCCGCCAGCACTCACTGCCACTGCGGATGCAGTCTGCATGCACCTAGCGCTGTGTCATTGCGTCTGCAGCATCATGCGATGCCTAGTGTCCATGTCTTCTGTTGTATGGCCCTGTTTGGCATCGCTGATTGTCGTAGGCACTGCCTGGGTTCGTGCAGCCATAACTTCTTGTAGTTGTTTTTCTGGCTGATTCTAACCGCACGACTGCGTTCGCAGCGGTTGGTATGGTCCAGTTCTTAGGCAAACCGGACGACGCCCGGGTCTTGGACTGTCGGGCGTCTGGCAAGGCTCACCGAGAAAACACTGCCTGCCAGAAAATAGGTCTAGCACTATTTTCTGATTGGTTGGTTAGCTGAGTAACAACTTTTACACTAGTGGGTGGGGGGGGGCTAGAACTTGGAGGGGTTCCCCGTTCTTGCTCATTCTTAATTGCTAATGAGTTACTTCCAGTTTTCAGTTGCTTTCTGGCGCTAACACTCGCGCGCACACTTCTGAGTAACAAACCCAGAGCTTCCAGACTTAGTCTCTCAAGGAGCAGATTGAGGGGGCAGTAGACTGAAGCAACGAGCGTGGAAGCCCGCACGCGGCATCGATAACGCATGCTGCCCCAACGTGCTGCCTAGGTTTCTAGCTTGGTATCAGAGCCAGAGCGTAGTTGCAGTAGTAGAAGACTGTTGTACAGGTGCTAGACTACGCCGTTGGACCCCCATACGCGCGAGTGCAGGGGAAATGCTGCCGGATTTTTTCCGGCAGCATTGACCCTCCTGGTGGCGGCATCAGTTTTTTCCCACGGCCACTGGGGCAGGGGAAATGCTGCCGAATTTTCTTCGACAGCACTGACCCCCACACGTGACGCGAGGAGGTGAGCGGCAGGCCGCGTCCAACACCTGTGGGCAACGACGCACGCGGCAACGTCACCCAGGTGCAGTTACATGCACCAGCACGCAGCAACAGCAGCTTACAGCAGCGGCAGCTGCAGGCAACGACAGCGAGCAGTGGCAGTAGTAGCCAGTAGCAGTTGCGTGCAACAGCAGCAGCAGGCAGAAGTAGTAGCTTGCAGCAGCCTGTAGCAGCAGCAACCCGCAGCAGCAGCTCGCAGCAGCAGCAGCCAGCAATGGCAGCTTGTAGTAGTAGCAACCTGTAGCAGCAGCGAGCAGCACCGCCAAGGAGCAACTGCAGCAGCGTGCAACAGCAGCAGCAGGCTGCAGCAGCTGCAGCAGCAAGCCGGAGCAGCAGCCAGCTGCAGGAGCTGTTGCAGCAAGAAGCTGCCAGCAGCCGCAGCTACTGATGCTCGCTGCCCGTAGTGAGCGAGCAGCGAGCAGTAGCCCGCTGCTGCCAGCGAGCAGCAGCTTGTTGCCCACTGCCAGCAAGCAGCAACTCGCTGCCCGCTGCCAGCGAGCAGCAGCTTGCTGCCAGCGAGCACCAGCCCGCTGCTTGCAGCTGACAACGGGCACTTGCTTGTTGTGACAGACGAGGAAGAAGAGAAAAAAAAGAGCAAAAACAAATCCCCATCCCACCTGCTTTGCCGCCGCTGCTGCACCAGCTGCCGTCACTACTGTAGCAGTCGTAGCAACCTGCAGCAGTAGTATCTTCTGCTGCAACTGCAGCTGTAGCAGCAGCAGCAGCAGCAGTCGCAGTAGCAGTAGCGGCAGCAGGAACAACAGTAGTAGTAGCAGCAGCAGCAGCATCAGCAGCAGCAGCAGCATCAGCAGCAGCAGCAGTAGCACCAACTACAAAAGCAGCCGTAGTAGAAGTAGCTAACAGCAGCAACAACAGCAACGACAGTAGCACCAGTAGCAACAACAACAGCTACAACAGCGGCCCCAACAACCGCCATTGCTAATATCAGCATCCCGTTGCTGACGTCACTGCTGACGTCACTACTGACGTCATCAACTAAAAAAACAAAACCCAAAGAAAGGGGCAAGGGAAGGGGGAAATAATCCTAAGGGTGGGCAGAACGTCCACCGCCCTCAGCAAGGCGTCACTGCTGACGTCAGCAACCCCAAAGAGAAAAAATAAAAAACAAAGGGCATCACACCATGGCTGGTAGACCCACTGGGGAGGGGTCCTCCTCTGTTGGGGGGACCCCCACTCACCCTTTCTTGTAGCGGTTGCAGCAGCAGCAGCAACAAGAGCAGCAACAGCAGGAGCAGCAACAAGAGTAGCAGGAACAGTAGGAGAAGCAGGAGTAGCATCAGGAGCAGCAGCAGCAGCAGCAAGAGCAGCAGCAACAGCAAAAGCAGCAACAACAGCATAAGCAGCAGCAGCAGCAACAACACGAGGAGCAACGACGCCAGCAACCCTCTGACGTCGTTGGCGATAACCCTGACCCCCTCGCTGCTCTTCAGCAACAGCTCGCCGCCCTGATGCAGTAGCTTGCGGCACTGCAACCGTTAGTTTCCCAGTCTGTCCCCAATGCGCCTCCGTCCTTCCCCCCTCCAGGGCGTGCCAGCCCAGCTGTGTCTGCTGCCATGCAATACCTGGCGTAGCAGCAGAATCTGCGTCAGCAGCAGACTGTGACCTCCGTCCTTGGCCCCACTCTTGGTGCCGGCCGCAGGCAAAAGGAATTTGAGACGCCGCCGCCGTCGCTTCAGGCTGGCGAGCAGTTCCGGAGCTGGGAGCTCAACTTCTGCATCTGGGCATAGGGTGAGGGCCTATGGGCATACTACACCCTCCCGTATGATGCCACCCTGGCCGACCAGCTGTATGACGCTGGTCGTGCCGCCCGGGCTCTCGTCCCTGTCGCCCCTCCGGCTTCCTCCCTTGCCCTCGAGCCTTTCTTAGGCGACTTCACCGCTAGCGCCACCCCAGACCCTACAGCCGCGTGGCACGTTCTCACTCGTCCCCATCACCTGTCCAGTGACGCTGAGACTAGCCGCCTGCTGCGCGAGTTCAACTCCCTGCACATGGGGGAGACCGGGACGGTCACCTCCTACTGGCAGCGGGCAGAGGACATCCTTCATCGCCTCGTGAAATCTGCCCCACCCCTTTTGGCCGTGCTCCTCACCATCAAGCGCGGTGCCATTGAACCGTACTCGGACGTCTTTGTCCACTACCCTCACGACATTCTCTCCACCATGGCGGCCTAGGGCACCCTCCTGCCCTGGGCATGCGAGCTCTTCCTCTGCATTGAGGAAGCTCGTCTGGAGCCCCGACTCCGGCGCACGGAGGCCGTCGCCTCCCCTGCCGTCGCCTCCCCTATTGTCGCCTCCGTGGCCGTCGCCTCCCCCGCCGCAGCTACCTCATCATCATTCGGGAAGAAGAAGTGTCGGCCCAAGAAAGGCAAAGGTCAGCAGTAGCAACAACAGCAGTTGTCGACCGGGTCCAGCGCTGGCAGCTCGGCCTGCCACAACTGTGGCCAGGCCGGGCATGGGTGGTACACGTGCCCTCTAACGACGGATGAGGCGCGCGTCATCGCCACCATGCATCACCAGTGTGAGCGCCGTCTCGCCTCTGCCATTGTGAGTGTCGCCGGCTCACCCTTATCCAGCAGCTCCACCACTCTGGTTGCTTCGCAGGTCGCACCGACATCACCACCGCAGCCATCGGCGCCAACGTCGATTCCTCCTTCTACCCGGGCTCCGGCACCATCAACCCACAGTCCGTCTACACTCCCGGGCCATCCTCTCACGAGCGCAAGCTGGAGCAGTTCATCGCTCTTGAGCTCGGCTTCCCTCGCCCTCCTCCCAAGGGAAGTGTGAGTTGCATCACTTCCTGCTCCCCTTTCTAGCCTTGCATGACTGAGACTGAGCTACGGTCATGCCCTGTTTCTTCGTCTGTCTCGTCGTCTCTCATGGTCTCCGCTTCCACCTCCCAGGACGACGCTACTTGGCTTGACGATTAGCAGTCTCGATTCGCACCTCCTTCCATCACGTCTGCGTCCCTTGCTTGCTGCCATGTGACCGTTAGTTATCTTGCGACCCCGGTCCAGGACCCTGCTGAGACCTGGATCATCAACTCCAGGGCCATGCATCACATAACGGCCTATCGTGAGGCCTTTAGTATGCTCGGTCCTGTAGGCGATGTTTCCGGTGTTTGGACAGGCTCTGGCCAGGTGTTGCCTGTCCGTGGTGTTGGCGTCGTTCGTTTCCGTGGTCCCTCCGGTGACGTCTTTCTGACCGATGTCCTCTTCGTCCCTGGTCTTGAGCTCAGTCTCCTGTCCGTCACTGCCCTTGACCGCATGAGCATGGATGTTTTGCACTCGCGTGGTGTTGGCACTGTGTCATTGCGTCCATCTGGTCTTGTCGTACTGCACGCCACGACCCGTGGCAACCTGTGGCATGTACCTCGTCTGTCTTCCTCTCCTTCCGTCTCCTCCTCGTCAGCCGCCACAGGCCATGTGTTTGTCACCAGCACGCTTTCTCCTCAGCACACTTGCCTCCTGCATTGCCGCCTTTTCCATGTCCACTCTGCCGCCGTAGACAGCATGCTCCGCACCCAGCCAGCCAAGGGCCTTGACCCGGAGACTTTTCCCCTCCTGTGCCCAACTAAGTGCATTGACTGTGCACAGGGGAAGATGCACCATTCCACGTATCCCTTGTCTGCCTCCCGTGCGTCTGCCCCCCTCGACCTTGTCCATTCGGATGTCATGGGTCCTCTCCCTACCGAGTCCGTCGGTGAGCATGGTCGCTACATCCTCACCCTCACTGATGACTATTCTCGCTATCGCTAGGTCTTCTGCCTTTGGCAGAAGAACGCTGTCGCCCACGCCATCTAGGACTGGCTTGTCCTTATAGAGCATGAGTGTGGCCATTCTCTCCACTGCTTTTTGCTCCGATTGCGACGGTGAGTACCTGGGTGAAGCCATGACCTTTCTCGCCCCCTGCGGAATTCGCCATGAAACGTCCGCGCCTTACGCACCCGCCCAGAATAATGTCTATGAACGGTGGAACCGCACTATGGGCGACACCGTCCGCACCATGCGGGTTGAGTCCGGTCTCTCTGATGGCTTCTACTTTGAAGCCATAGCCTACATGACCTGGGTCTGGAACCGGATTCCCCACGGTCCTCTTCCCCGCCAGTCCACACCGTACCAGCATTGGTGCGGTCAGCGAGCTGACCTTCGCCCGGCTCGCGTCTGGGACTGCGTGGCCATTGTGTGGCTGCACGTCCATCAGTGGGGCGGCAAGCTCGCCCTTCGCGGACGCCCCTGAACCTTCCTTGGTGTCTCTTGTCAGTCCAAGGCCTGGCCCTTCTGGGATCCCTCCCGGCACTGCATCGTTGAGTCCCGGGACGCCCTCTTCGTCGAGGACCTGTTTCCTCGCGACCTCATTCGCTCCGGCTCATCCGTGTCTATCCCATCGCATGGGGGAGTGGTGAGTCCGTCCTCCATCCTTCCGCTTCTGGATGACACGTCCCTCAGTCCCTCCGAGCCGGTAGCCCCTGTCACGTCCGCTGGTCCCTGCGAGCCGGCACCCCCAGTCGCGTCTGCTGGTCCCTCCGAGCCGGCACTTCCAGTCGCATCCACTGGTCCCTCCGGGCCGCACCCCCAGTCGAGTCCGCTAGTCTCTCCGGGCCGACACCTCCAGTCGCGTCCGCTGGTCCCTCCGGGACGGCACCCCCAGTGGCGTCCGCTGGTCCCTCCGAGTCGGCACCCCCATTCGCGTCCGCTGGTCCCTCCGGGCCAGCAGCCCCAGTCGCGCCCGCTTGTCCCTTCGGGCCGGCAACCCCAGTCGCATCCGCTGGTCCCTCCAGGTTAGCACCCCTAGTCGTATCCGCTGGTCCCTTCGGGCCAAAAGCCCCAGTCGCGCCCATTGGTCCCTCCAGGCCGGGAACCCCAGTCACATCCGCTGGTCCCTCTGAGCCAGCAGACCCAGTCGCGTCCGCTAGTCCCTCCGGGCCAGCAACCCGGTTTGCCTCCATCAGCTCGACGGACTCAGCGCCGTCACATGCCCTGCCACGCTTCACGCGGGGCCCAGGCGGCCTCTGAGCCAGACTATCGGTGAGCGCGCAGACCGTCCCTCCGCGCTCCGTGGCGCCTTGACCCCCCGTGGCTCCACGTGTCTCCTGTGCTCCCACGGTCGTGAGTGAGGACCCTGGCACCAAGGCCCTCGGCCTGACCACCTCGGCCATCATTGCAGACCTCCACCCGGGCTCCGCACTAGGCTATTCCATGCTCCATCATGAGCATCGGTGCACTGTTGTGGCTGCACTCGCGTGCATCCGACCTGGGGCACGAGATATACACGCTCTCTCACTTCGCTCCACAGCACGCCCGGAGGACCCAGACACCCCACGCGAGGCACGAGCCTCTCCTGAGGCCACACACTGGGACGCTGCTTGCGCCGATGAGCTCGTAGCTATTCGAGAGCACTACGTGTATGACCTCGTTGACCTTCCCCCAGGACGGAAGGCCATCGGCGCCAAGTGGGTCTTTCGGCACAAGTGGAAGCCCGACGGGTCCTTGGACAAGTACAAGGCCCGCCTTACAGCCAAGGGGTTTGTCTTGATTCCCGGGGTCGATTACGACCAGATCTTCGCCCCAGTTGGTCGGTTCTCCACTAACCGGGCACTCTTTAGTCTGGTTGCCCAACATGGGTGGGATCTGCACCACATGGATGTGAGCAACGCTTTTCTCCATGGTTCACTGGAGGGTGAGGAGCTATACATGGTGCAGCCCCCAGGCTTCGACGATGGCACTGGGAGAGTCTGGTGATTGCGCAAGGCCCTATATGGCCTGAAGTAGTCGCCTCGGTGCTGGAACCAAGAGATCAGTAGCACGCTCCTTCGTGGTGGACTCCAGTGCAGCACCGTTGACCCCGCACTGTTTTTCAGTCCGCGAGGCCAGACTTTCGCCGCTGTTCTGGTGTACGTCGACGATCTGCTCATTGCGTTGTCAGATACGGCTGACATCCAGCGTGTCAAGGATCTGCTGCACGTCGCCTACCAGATGAAAGACCTTGGGTCTGTCAGGGTCTTCCTGGGCTTGGAACTCGAGCATGATCGCTCCCTGGGCGTCCTGCACATCCACCAGGCCGCCTATGTGTAGATGCTGTAAACCCGCTTTGCGGAGGACCTGCCACTCGTGCCAAACGCATCCTCACCCATGTCATCCGATGGCCAGGCAAAGCTGAAGAGTCCTGACCCAGCCGTTGTGGGGGAGCCGGTTGACGTGACCATGAACCTGCGAGTCATCGGGTCACTGATGTTCCTGGCGACAACGATGCGCCCAGACATCGCATTCACCGTCAACCTCCTGGCCCAGTTCTCTTAGGAGCCGCGTCACCTCCATTACGAGGCCGCAATCTGAGTATTGCGCTATGTTGTCTCGACTCCTCGGTGAGGTCTCATGTTCTGCCGTCAGTCGTCTCTTGTCGTGGTGGGCTACACCGATAGTGACTGGGCCGGTAGTCGGGACGGCAAGAGTCGCACAGGCTGGATCTTTCTGATTGGCAGCACTGCTGTGTCTTGGCGTAGTGGCAAGCAGGGATGCATTGCACGCAACACTACTGAGGCTGAGTATGTTGCTCTTGGCTTAGGCACGTGTGAGAGTGTGTGGTTGTGTCGTCTGTTGTCCGAGTTGCGCCAGTCCGTCGTATCCATCACGTTGCACTGTGACAATGAGAGTTCCATGGCCATCGCAGACAATGATGGCGTGCATCACACATGCACAAAGCACATCAATGTTGAGTATCACTATGTGCCTTTGTTGTTGCATGACGGCAGCGTCAGCATCGTGTGCGTTAAGACAACACGGTAGTTGGCTGACTTCTTGACCAAGGCACGGAAGCGCGACTCGTTCAAGAAGGCTGTGAGTTCAGTCGGCATGCATCCGTGAGTGACTCTCATTGTTCTTGCTTGCGTCTCTGCTTGGCCTGGGGGAGTCTAGTCGTTGACTGTGTCTCAGCCCGCATATGTGCACTACGCCTGTGAGTCATGGGGGAGTGTTTGTTTTCGTGCATCTCTCATTATACTCTGTTGTGTCCTCCCGGCTTGTGTACATCGGCGTGCACATGACTGACGACGAGACTTGACGCCGCTGGAGTGTCGCTCAGTGGAGCCGACGCACGCTGAGGCCCACCCACCCGTCGCTGGAGCCTCCTCCCTCTGGCGATGCGCTCAGCTCCATCGGCAGGCCTCCTCGGTGGTCGGGCCACCGGCAGTCACTGCCACTGCGGATGCAGTCTGCATGCACCTAGCGGTGTGTCTGGCTGTGTCATTACGTTTGCAGCATCATGCGATGCCTAGGGTCCATGTATTCTGTCGTATGGCCCTGTTTGGCATCGTTAATTGTCGTACGCACTGCCTGGGTTCGTGCAGCCATACCTTCTTGTAGCTATGTTTCTAGCTGATTCTCACCACACGACTGCGTTCGCAGTCTTGGTTTTATGGTAAGGTCCAGTTTTCAGGCAAAACGGACGACGCCCGGGTCTTGGGCTGTCGGGCGTCTGGCAGGGCTCACCGAGAAAACCCTGCCTGCCAGAAAATAGGTCTAGCACTATTTTGTGATTGGTTCGTTAGCTGAGTAAAAACGTTTACACTAGTGGGGGGGGGCTAGAACTTGGAGGGGTTCCCCATTTTTGCTCATTCTTCATTGCTAATGAGTTACTTCCAGTTTTCAGTTGCTTTCTGGCGCTAACAGTGGCACGCGCACTTCTAAGTAACAAACCCAGAGCTTCCAGACTTCGTCTCTAGAGCAGCAGACTGAGGGGACAGCAGACTTAAGCAACGAGCGTGGAAGCCCGCACGCTGCATCGACAACGCATGCTGCCCCAACCTGCTACTTAGGTTTCTAGCTGAGTTTACCCCCTTCGTAAGATTGAGGGGCAATCGTCATCAACGACCCAGAGTAGGGAGACTCAAGTGTTTCGAGTCTCTGGAGGCCCATTTCCGTTTTCAACTTAACCCCTGGTTTTGTGACCCAAACCGGGGGTTTTCACCTCGAACTCGTGCACTCGCACGAGTTTTCCGGTTTCGAAACTCATATTTTGTCCTAAACAAACTCGAGTTTTGTTTTTGACGCGTCTACGCGAAATGGTCGCGTGCAAGACACGATCGGCGATTTCGCATCGACTTCTCTCATGCGCTTCCCTCGTTCCTTGCTCTCACCCTCACTCCCCCTATCCCTCGTCCTCGCTTGCTCGCTTGCAAGGAGGGTGAGGGAGGGGGGGGAGGGCAGGAGGCCGCGAGGCCTCGTCCTCGAGGCACTCGTGGCCCCTCAGCCGCCGATCGGGCTGAGGCCGTGATCGGCGGCTGGCAGCTGGCGGCTGGCGGCTCGCGGCTGGCCGGCTGGTGGCCGGCCGATCGTATGGCCGGTCGCCGGCCGTCCAGCCGGCCGGCAGCGAGCTAGCCGGCGGCCAGCAAAGTACTGACCGCCGGCCAGCCCTCAGTGACGCGAGGGGTGGTGCGCAACCACCCCTCGCCTCAGCGAGGAGGGAGAGCTGAACCGGCCCTCCCGCTACATTCCTCCCCACTTATTATGAACCGTTCCGGTTCATGAACAAGAAGCAGGATTGTCAATGAGTGAGTCATCAAAATCGTGAAAGAGAATTGAATAGTTTCAATCACCAGCTAAACACGAACACGTGCATGACCCTTGGACCTAAGTTGCAGTTTTTCGGTCAGCACGGCTAGTGGCCTCCCCCCTTTAGGCTGGAGCATCCGCGCGAACCATGTTGGGCGTCCCCAACATCCTATGATTGCAGTCCACGAATTCTGCCCTGCGGGAATGTTGTTCACTTTTTCCGCGTTTAGGTGGTGTGCCCTGACACGCGTCGATCCGTGCGAGCTGCCAGCTCGCTCCAATACTCATTGAACACCCTTGTGGGTAACCGAGATTCGGGCTCCCATGAGTTATGTTCACGTCCACACCCATCCCAATGAACGAGGTATTCCCTAACAACCCGTGACCGAAGAGTATGCTCTCCGTGCTGAAGTAGGCAAAGGACCTTGTATTGGCCATCGACAGCAAGGAATCCCGATGGTGGCTGAATGGCTCCCTCTGCCGTGTATGGAGCCAACAGGCTCACATGAAACACGTCATATATCTTCATACTCGGCGGAAGCAGCAATCAGCATTCCACTGGCCCAATGCGTGCAACGATGGAAAACGGTCCAATCCACTTCCGTAGAAGTTTTTGCGCCCCTAGCGACTTCAGCCAAAGATTCTTAGTGCTAAATAACACCTTGTCACCGATGTCAAACGAGACCTCACGGCAACTTTTCTCGTTTTTGAGCAGCTTGAAGGTGACTCTTTGCCTCCTGTAACAAGGAGTCTATGCGCTCGGCAAAGGCTTGAGTAGAAGGAACCTGTCCTCCTGTACTCCCACTCTTCACCAATGAAGAGGGCACCTTTGGATGCAGACCACTGTTCAACAGGAACGGTGTGAACTGTGTAGACTCGTTCATCGAGTCATTTACTGCAAACTCCGCCGGTGCTGGGTATTCGTCCTAGTCATTCATGGCTGGGTCCACATACATGCGGAGCATTTGTTCCAGAGTGCGGTTCATGGGCTCTTTTTGTCCGTCAGTTTGAGGGTGAAATACCGTCGACATCTGTAACTCGCTGCTGAAGTACTTGTGCATCTTTTGCCAGAACTTACTAGCAATTTTTTTATCTCGATCGGAGATAATGCATAACGGCAAGCTGTGGTTCTTTACGGCACCCTCAAAGAAGAGACGAGCGTTCTCCACTGTGTTCACATGGGTGGTTATAGGAATGAAGTGTGGCATCTTTGTCAGAAGATCCACAACCACTAGTATTGCATCGTGGCCACAAGCCGTGTCGAGAAGACCTGTAATGAAGTTCATGCTGACGCACTTCCATGGAGTCGGAGGTATGGGAAGCTGTTGGAGGAGTCCAACAGGCTTCTTGTTACTAGTCCTATTCCAAAGACATGGGTCGCATGTCATACAATGCTTACGGAAATCAACACTCCATCCTTGCTTCTTATAGTGGTCCGAGAGTGCCTGTCCGGTCTTTCGAGGTCCCAGATGACCTGTGAATGGCGGGTCGTGGAAATGGGAGATAATCTTTGCTCAAAGGTCTCCCGAGTTTGGCACAACTTGCTCTCCATGCCAGAAGATTCCTGCGGCCTCCACCAATCCGTACTTGTCCAGATTTTGAGAGTCTTGAAACTAAGAATCCACACAGTATCCCATCCACATCCAATTCATAAAACCGTTATAATGGATAATCTCTCGTGGTGGTTGCCGCCGAGGTGCAGGGGATCTGGTGCTTGTACTGTTACTGTTGCAATGGCCATAAAACACTCACCGACCTTGGTGGTTGCTTTGATTTCCACAGGTTGTCGGCTTAGTGGATTGGCCACATTGATGCGTCCTGGCCTACATTCCTATGTGAACGAGAATTGGCTCAGGTGCTTGCTCCAATGTGCCTGTTGTCTTGACATGTTTGGTTGTGTTTGGTAAAACACCAATGGGTTATGGTCACTCACGACCATCACACCCCCTTCAATACCCTTGAGGTAGAAACGCAACATCTTGAAAGCGTGTACTACCACAAGGAGCTCTTGATTCCCAGTTGTGTAACGCGTTTCTGCGGGGATGAGCTTCCAGCTCTCGTACGCGACTAGGTGACTGTTCTGCATGAGGACGGCTCTGAGTCCTACTACCAACGCATCGAACCTCCCACGGTTGCGATGGATGTGGAAGAGCTAGGATGTGCACTATGGATAGAAGCTCTTTGACTTTGAGAAAAAATGCAATCAAATGTCCATTCCCATTGCACGTCTTTTTGCGTGAGCTTGGTTGCGATGCTACTAGGGTTGAATACCCTTGCACAAACCGTCAAAAGTAGTTTTCAAGGCGGAGGAATGACCGAATCTGCCCAACATTTTTCGGACGTGGCCAGTCTACAACGGCTTGGACCTTTTGTGGGTCGACACGGATGCCGTCCTTGCCGACGATGTGTCCAAGGTATTCGAGCTCATCTTGTGCAAACTTATAATTTCTCACTTCTGTATAAAACTTTTGTTCCCGAAGGATTGTGAGGACATTGCGCACATGTTCTATGTACTCTTCCATTCATTTCGAGAAAACCAGGATATTGTCCAGGTGAACCAAGAAAAACTGGCCAAGTTGCTTAGCGAACATTCTCTTCATTTCTCCTTGGAAGGTTGTAGGGGCATTTATAAGCCCAAAGCATAACACTCAAAACTGGTAGTGTCCCATGTGCGTTCAAAACACGGTTTTGGACAAATCATTCTCCGTGATGTGGATTTGATGGTACCCTTGAGAAAAATGCAAAGATGAAAATACTTTTTCCCCTTGGAGTTGGTCAAGAATATCCTCAATCCGCGGTAAAGGGAATCGATTTTTCACCGTCAGCTTGTTCAACCCCTGGTAATCCCCGCACATGCGTAAACCACCGTCTTTTTTCTTCACAAAAAGGATCGGCGCACCATACGGTGAGCTACTTGGCTCGATCCATCCTTTTTCAAGGCTCTCTTTGATTTGGCGTTCGGCCTCTTGCCTTTCTGCTGGACTAAGGCGATACATGGGTCTAAACGGAGGATTCGCCTCCGGTTGCAGCGTTATCGTGTGTCCCATGTGTCTTTCTGGTGGAAGCCCAACCGGTGGGTCTTGGAATATATCCGAGGACTACGCCAATAAGGATTTTATCTCTTATGGCGTGTCTTCCTTCACATCGTCCTCCACTTTCTACAACTCAGCCAAGAAGTATCGACAACCTTGTCGAATACGTCTCCTGATTTGAATCGCAGACAAGTTGGCATGGACATTGAGTCGGGTCGGCGATGATTCCGTACTCGGAATCAATGTAAAGCGACGTTGTCCTGTTTGGAGGATCAAACGCTTTGATTCAAAGCACATTAGAGCCTTGCTTTCACGGAGTCAGGGATCGCCTAGCACCACGTCAATCGGGTCAAGAAGGTTGAGTACCTTCAACGTGATTCTCTCTGTGTAACCTTGAATACAAATGTTCGCTTTACACGTACCGATCACGAGTACTGTACGGTTGTCACCGACGACAACTATGCCCTTTGATGGCTTGTACCTCAAGCCAACTTGTCTGGTAAGGCCAAGGCTAAAAAATGAGTCATCTCCTCCAGTGTCAGCAAGTACGTTCACGGGAGCACCAGCTAGGTGTCCTTTGAACTGCATCGCCATATGGCCTCCACTCTTCCGAGTGAACAAGCTCGCCGATGACAAACCGAGTTTGTGATAAACACAGAATCTAGACGGTGGACACCGTAGCTCGCATGATTCACCTACTCTAGTCCACATCTTGTGGGCACGCGTGAATTCTGCTAGCACCTTCCAACTTTTAAACTTCACTGGGTCGAAATCATCCACCAGAGGTACCGCAAATGTGATTGAACTCGTCGCTTTCAGGGTGTTTGCTTCAATCATTTTGTTACACAATTCTCATAGAGTGATCGGTGTCGCCACCACTAAACAGGTTTGGTCATGCATCTTGTCTGGTGATGCAAGATTTAATGGGCAATGTCGATCAGCAAGTGCAGAATGAGGTTCAATGAGAGAAGAGAAAACAACGAAGAAATTTGAACTCATAAAAACTCAAATTGTTTACCATCCTCGTCTAAAAACATTAACCCACACTCGTGATCCAATTTGACACCTGAGTGGTCCCCACCAACGTCACTTAGGGGTGGGAAAAACCCACCACATGGCCTTGTCCGTTACCACGGCCGGGCCCATTGCCGCAACCGCCACCCTGTCCACGGCCCTGTCCGTGGCCTCCTGCTGCACCCTCCCCCCGAGGTGATGTTGTTGCGGCTAACGCCACGGCCTCTTGTCTACCACCAGGAGCCTCAGGGCATTGAGCCATGAAGTGTCCAGGCTGCATGTAGTTGTGGCAGAGTCCCTTGCGTAAGGCCATGTTACGATGCTCGCACGCCACATGCAGCTCGTCATTATCGCGGCCCCGCTTGTGGTTGGGGGGCTTGTTCCCACTAATCTTCTTGGCTGAGGGGTTTGCCGGCTGTTTGCCCTGGACCCCGCCCCACTGCCCGGCTGTCCCTCCAGCCTGTGTAGCATGCATGCGTGCATCGCGGTCTTGCTTTACACGCACGCTCGGCCGTGCATCCGAGTAGTGCTTTGGGTTCGTCGAATACACTTTGCTCATGTATTCTCGCAATGCCCTCCAGCTTGTCCAAGCTTGGCCCATTGCGGTCTTGGTGGTCTTGTCCTTCAGCTTCTCACTGGCAAGACCATCGCGCAAGTACTCCAACAACAAGCACTCTGGGTACTTGAAGGTCTGGGTACCGTCGGTCTCATTGAAGCTTTTGGCTTCCTCCACAAGCGAGGTAAAATTGCTCAAGTAGGCCTCAAGCGAGTTACCCAGCTGTATGAAGTCCTTGATCTTGTGGAATGCGTACTGCACCTCCACACGTTGGGTACACTTCTTACGCATGATTGCGCAGAAGGCTTCCCACGTCATGGGCTGCCACTCAAGATGAGGCCTCTGCGCACTCCACTCCTTGACCACGTACTTGAAGAGCTTGCCTTCAAGTCGCATCGTGGCGATGTCGTCCCACGGATTGGGATGCGCCTTGTGGACGCGTAAGACGTGCTCCATGCGGTTCAGCCAATCAGTCAGCTTCACGCCCTTCCGGAAGATCTCCACACTGTGGAGGAAGGACGTGTTCATGACCGGCCCCGAAGTCGTTGAGGTAGGCAAGTCGTCGTTGCAACCGGTAGTGGCATCGACAGCTGCGGCGTACTTCGCTTGCTGCTGCATCCGCACCTGGGTCACGCTTTGTAATGCCTTATCGAGGTCGCTGCATCCGTGGCTTGCCTCATGGACGGCTAGGCACTGCAGCTGGTGATCACGGTTGAGGTCTGTGATGCTCTGCCCGTCGTGGGCCAGCAGGTTGGCGAAAGAAAACTTAAGCTCTGATGTCGTCAAATCATCGGCGATAGCCTCCAGGGCCTTGCATTGTCCGTGCACCTTTACCCATTAGAGGAGGGTATGATTCGTGTACACGCCTCCAAGGAGTCCCACCTTTCGGAGGAGACTGTCATCTGCAAAGACGCTGGAGTGGGCGCAGGTCTACCCCATTGCGAAAACATCGTAGGAAGGGGGTCCGTCCCCACTCCTCCGAGTGGTGCTGTATCTCCACCGTTGGTGGTGATCTTGAGTCGGCCCGCCGCCTCAAGAGCAAACTCTGCAAGCTGGCAGCGGTCATCGCAACTTGCCTTTGCGGCGATGTCATCCAGCTTGTTCTCGCGAGAACTTCCCGTGTGGCTGCTTTCCGCACCCTTGCTGCTCTCGGCAGTCTCGCTGCCATTGGCAGCTTCAGGCGATGCAGCGAGCGCCTTACCCTTATCGAGCAATCGGCTTGATTTCACCACACGACGATGGCGATGATCACGATCCTTGTTGCCTTCGCCATTGTCGGCGTCGTGCTCTTTGTCGGGGTCCCCCTCTGGGAGATCCTCCTCCATCGTGTTGTCCGTCGTGTGAGGGTTGTCCATGTGCGCGTCGACGTGCTCATCGAGCACTTTTCTGGCCTCCACATGTTTCTCGGTGTTGCTGAGGTTGGCATCGGTTGCCCTAGGCGGTACGGTTGCCTTTGGGTTGGCAACCATGATTGCGGCAGCGGCTCCCAATATTTGGAATCCGCCGAGGACGTGTGGTGACGCCGTCACCACCTTGCCCTTGTTGGTCTTGGACGGTCCGGCACTTGCCATCTCATTGCTTGTGCAACTAGCACGTGAAGATCGTTGTGAGGATCACCCCACAACTTTGAGGAGGAATCGCCTCCTAAGATCTTGCTCTCACGATTGGTGAGGCAACAAAAAAATTGGCCAAATAGCTCAGATACCCATAAAACACAAAGTGTGTCTGTGATCCACCCGGTAGCGGCAAAAAAAAACTCAAAAGCCCAGTCGAAAGTCATGCTTGCTTGCGGCATGCATTGATGGGCGAGCATGAAAAAAAACTACATGCGGACATCGCTCCTACACGAGAATCAGGAGGGAGCGATGACCACTTTGTTTTTTTTTTTTCATCACGCAAACCCCCCAGTTCAATTTAGGGTTTTGTATGTGGGTGGAGCCTGGGTGGAGCCCGCACCAAACATAAAACCCTAAATCAAAACTAGTCTTCCTAAGGCGTGACTCACGGCAAATGTTAGTGACTAGAATCTAGGACAAACAGAATATTAGAAGACAATGAAATGACAAAGAATGTGAGTGCCGCTCACAAAACAAGAGAAAAGAGTGAAAAAAGACAAATTCTAACAATTCCTAGGAAGTCCTTCACTCTTTCTTCCAACTTCTTGTTTTCCTTTCGTCTTCTTGTCTTCCTTGGTCGTCTCTTCACGCTCCTTGATGCCTGTCGCGTTCTTGGGCGGCGTCTCCCTTGAGCCGGCAGCATTGGCGAGCCTTAAGAAATCTTCAAGGTGTCATCCTCCTTCTTTTTAGGGTGCCCTCAGGCTGTGAGAGTCCCTAAGCTTGGGAAGGGGCTCTGTCCCAATTCTTGGATAAAGGAGGTTTGAACGAGCCTTGAAAATGGGGAGGCTTTTGTGGTTTTTGAGGGTGGCAACTCCCCACCCAGCCCCACAAAAATCCTCCTAGCCTCCTGGAAGTGAGGAGAGGCTGGAAGGAGGTGAATCCACCAAGTAGAGATTTTTCCAGCTCTCCAATGTACTTTACGGCGCTTTAATCTGTGAAGTATGGATGCCGTAGTTCCTTCTGGCGTTTCTGCTACTGCTTGCAACTGTTGTTGGCGTTTTGTATATGGCGTAGCCGCTGTTTCCGTCAAACCCTTAGTCGCGGGGGTTGTCTGGCTCTGAGAACCCCTATAAATTGTCGAGTCTCCACTTCTGCTATGAAGTCATCGTCGGAGTTCGCAGAATGCGTTCTCAGTCCGCGTCAGGGGCTTACCCCCTTCGCAGGACTGAGGGGCAATTGTCATGAATGACCCAGAGTATAGAGCCTCAAATATTTTGAGTCTCCGGAGGCCCATTTCCATTTTCAACCTCACCCCTGGTTTTGGATCCCAAACCGGGGGTTGTTATCACGAACTCGTGTAGTCGCACAAGTTTTCCAGTTTCAAAACTCATAGTTTGTCCTAAATGAACTCGAGTTTTGTTTTTGACGCGTCGGTGCAAAATCGCCGCGTGCAAGGCACGATCAACGATTTCACGCCGACTTCTCTCATGCGCTTGCCTTGTTCCTCGCTCTCATCCTCACTCCCCCTATCCCTTGTCCTCGCTTGCTCTCTTGTAAGGAGGGCAGGGGTTGGGGGGGGGGTGAGGGCACGAGGCCATGAGGCCTTGCCCTTGAGGCCCTCATGGCCCCTCAGTCGCCGATCGGGCTGAGGCCGCGATCGGCGGCTGGCCGGCTCGTGGCTGGCCGGTCGCTTGGCCAGCCGCCGGCAGTCCAGCCGGCCGGCAGTGAGCTAGCCGGCGGCCAGCGAAGTGCTGGCCGCCGGCTAGCCCTTGCTGACGTGAGGGGTGGTGCGTAACCACCCCTCGCTTCAGGGAGGAGGGAGGGCCGAACCGACCCTCCTGCTACACAGACGTTGCCTCAACCCGATGTGGTATGTATTCCTTGTCCAATTGATGACATCAGGATGGCCAACTGAGGGGCTGGCTTGTGGGCGGTTTTCATGGGGAGTCCAAGACTTCTCATGCGCTGAAAGGGAACATGATGGTCTCCGCACCAGCCAGGCCCAGCAGGAGCCCGCACAAAGCTGAAACATAAAAACCCCAAATGTAACTTGCGGAGTGGTTTGATTGGAGTTTGCACTTAAAAACGCGGGAGCTTGCTTGTTGTAAGAAAACAAGCATTTTCTTTCGATCTAACAAACGGGCATTCGTCCTCGATCGTGATGAAGCAATAACCTTGTTGTTTCCATTTAGTTTTTTTTTTTCTTTTTTTCTTCACAACAGGCAAATCCCCCAGTTTTGTTGTTATTTTTGTCTTGGTGACCTTTGGACTTGATGCTACTGATATGCAGGCATGCTATAGTGGTCGAGAGCTACTTTGACGGTCTCCGCTTCATATTGCACATCCCTATGTGCACACATGGATTTTCTCGGTGGCCAATTCCAGAGGAAACATCATTTATGCTCTTTGTCAACTTAGTTCTATAGGGTGTGGTTTCTTACTTGTGCTGCTTCCTTCGGTTTGTCATTTGGCCGCCTGATTGAACCGTACTGCTTTTGGGTTTTGCCCAGGTACTAATGGGGTTGGTAACTTTTTTCTTGGACTTTCCCGTAGGCCAGCTGTTGTGCAATGTGTAGATGTGTTAGCTGTATGGAGGGTGGGGGGGATATCCCCTTCTCTCGTTCGTTGTTCCAACCAGCTCTCATTCTTTCAACCAAATCTTTGCCGTTTGTTGCATTGTGTCCTTTGCAGCCTGCACTCACACAGTAAATCTCTCAATGGGGTTTCTCCATTCCCTCATGTTATCAGAGTATTGAGATATTCCACCTCCGCATTCCACCACACAATGTGCGACAACAGCGTCTGGCAGAGCTGGGTTGGCCTGTGTGGGGCGAACACATTTGACAACGTGGAGACCTTGAGCTTGTAGTGCTCCGGCAATGCCGGAGGTGGAACACTACCAAAATCTTGCAGGCACGTTCCCCTATCGCACCTGCCATCTCGGCGACGACAAATTGCGCACACACTGGCCCAACTTTGAGGTGTAGCAGCAGCTCGCAAAAGGAAATAATACTCCGCTAGTCTAGACAAGATAGTTTTCTGCTGCCTCACGCACTTGGACTGAAATGCGTGGCCTGTTGCATCCGGACTTAGAGCGTAAGCAGCGCTGGCTGCTCAGCTGTAAAGGGAAAACTTGCACTCAAGACTTAACCCAAAAACTGAGTTGACAACAAGAATGAGGTTTGGAGAGGAACTGCTTCCACACTAACCTAGGCCTTCACCTCTTTGAGGCTTGTTACTCAGTCTAGCAACCAATCAGGAAAATGCACTCTTTTCTAGCCTGTGGGGTTTTATTTGGTGAGCCCTGCTAGATGACGGAAAACTCCAAACCCAGGCGTCGTCTGTTTTTCTGAAAACTGGACAATACTAGAATATGCACGTTGCAAATGCACTCATGTAGTCAAAATTAGCTAGAAAATACACATAGACAAGTTATGGCTGCCTGAATCTCGGAAAACTCTATGCTACTCACAGCAGTCGCATATGACCATCAATAACATGAGTGATGGTGGCTGCTGCAGATGGAGCTGGAAGCGCACTGCTACCGAGTAGGAGACTCCACATGAGAAGAAGGATCTCACGCCTCTTGCAATGATGCAACGTCCCCTCCATCGCTCAGTGTTCCACATCATCAACATCGGCCAAGTCAATCGTCTACACCAGCATGTACACCAGCCGAAAGGTCACAACATAGATCAATGAGACAGTGCACACGCAAATCACAACACTCCCCCATGACCCGTGGGTGCCAGTGTACATACACATGCAGAGGTCATCTATGGACAGTGCAGAACACAAGTCACGCTTTCACATGCTCTCATGCCCCCATAAACTAGTAACTCCACACAAGTGTGAGCATGAACACACGACGAATGAAGACATAAATGAGGTAGTACATGGCAAGGGAGCTCAGAGATACAAGACAGTTTACTCACGGATGTAGACCAACCAGACAAACAGCCTTTTTGAACGATGTACGCTTAATGGCCAAGGTCAAGAAGTCAGCCAATTGTCGCACGGTCATGACCCACACAATTTGGATGCTTCCCTCATGCAACAAAGTGCGCACATAGTGATACTCCACATTGACGTGTTTTTTGTGAGTGTGATGAATGTCATCGTTGCCTGCAATGGCGATAACACTCTTACTTTCACAATGCATGGTGATGGGCAATGCAAGCTGACAAAAATCACTCAATAGACAATGGAATCACACACCCTCGCATGAACCAGCACCCAATGCCACATACTTTGCCTCTGCAATACTCCGTGCAATGCATCCCTACTTGTCAGTACGCCACAAGACGGCTGTGCCGCCAATGAAGAAGATCCATCCAATGCGGCTCTTGCCATCTGCGCTCCCAGCCCAGTCACTATCAGTGTAGCCTTTGGCGACTACAGATGACTAATAGCGTAACGTCAATCCATGACGTGGGGTGGAGACAACGTATCACACCACACAAATCGTTGCATTTGGGTACAGCTAGTGCAGGGATTGATAAAACTGAGCCAGTAGGTTCACGGCAAAGGTAATGTCCAGCACTGTGGTGGTGGAGAGGAATATGAGTGACCCAATGACACGAAGAAAGGTAGTCACATCCACACTCACACCTAGTGTGTCAACATCAGAATGCTTTGGCTTGATGTGACCATCCAAGGTTATGGGAGCGGATGCACTGGGTACGGCGGGTAGGAGGTCCACAAAGCTCTCAGCCAATGTTTGCATGTAGACAGCCTGATGCACACGTAGAATGCCATGGGCACGGTTGCGCTCAATGTCCATGCCTAGAAACACCTGTGTAGGTCCAAGATCTCTCATCTTGTATGTGGACTATAGTAGATCCTTCACTTGTTGGACAGCAGCAAGGTCAGGAGACGCAATGAGCAGATCATCAACATAGACGAGCACAATGACAAGGGTGGTGCCCACTGGGGTGAATAAGGGAGCTGGATCTGCAGCGTTGCGAATCAAGCCACCCTTCAAGAGGGTGCGGGTGATCTTGGTGTTCTTGCACCTGGGTGACTGTTTGAGGCCATAGAGGACCTTTTGTAGTCACTAGAAACGACCAGTGCCATCCTCGAAACTTAGGGGCTGGACCATGAAGAGCTCCTCACCATGAAGAGCACCATGCAAGAAGGCATTGCTCACATCCATCTGGTGGATCTCCTAGCCATGCTGTACGACCATGCTAAAGAGCACGTGACTTGTGGTGAAGCAACGAACCGGCGTAAAACCTTGGTCAAAGTCCAATCCTGGTACTTGAGCAAAGCCTTTGGCGGTTAGTGGAGTTTTTCACTTGTCCAGCATGCCGTCCGGCTTCCACCTGTGACGAAAAACCCACTTGGCCTCATGGCCTTACAACCTGGGGGCAAGTCCACTAGCTCAAACACAACATGCTCATTGACAGCAGGCAATTCATCTATGCAAGCAGTGTCCCACTCGGAAGCGTCAGATACGACCCTAGACTCATTGAGGCTTTGTGGATTGGCTACCTGTAAAGATGGCCTGGCTGTCAACAGACGAGCAGTGCCAAGAATCGCTTGAGCATGCAACAATGCAACAGTGACAGCACGTCGATGATCCTGAGAAATGAGGGCATAACCTGATGCGGGTTGAGGATGAAGGTCCGCTGTGACGACTGTAAGGGCAGTCAGACCCAGAGCCTTTGTCCATGGATCCCTACTCGCCACAATGTGAGAAGGTGATGTGGGACGAAGACTAGTGGCCGAGGGAGGCCAATGATTGCGGGATACATGCTCGATGGAGGCAGCGGGTTGCGTGGATGAAGAAAACCACCACGAGTGTGTGAGTACATTGGACCAGCACTAGAGGAGTGCCAGGGTTGAGGAGGCAAGGTCACGACGGGTCGCTCCACTGGAGTGAATGACGTAGGAAGGCTGCTTGACTGGTCAACAGAGGTAGGGACCGGAGTCACTGAATCGGTAACCAGGGTGGCAGAGTATGTGGCCGAAGAAGTGGAATCAATCGCCTGGTGGGTTGAGTCATTGGCCGAAGAGGTAGACATCAATGGCCAAAGACAAAGATTAAAATACGTGGTGAGTAGCCTGAGGAACAGACTCAGATGGAGAGTGTGGTGTAGTAGGGGAGTCTAATGTGTATGGATGCATAGGTGACTTGGTGGAACAAGGGACTCCGGATACAGATGGACAGGGAGCAACATCGTGTACTGATGTAGAATCACCCCCACGCGATGTTGATGATAGGTTTGGAAGGGTCCCGACACATACAAAAGAGAGACCGCGGGAGAAGATATCCTCAAATAATAATGCATCACACGTCTCAATGATGCAATGCCAGACAGGAGCCCATAACCACCAGGCCTTCGACTGACAAGACACCCCGAGAAAGGTACAGAGTCCACCACGGGGAGCAAGCTTCCCATCTTGCTGGTCATCGTGGAGCCAGACGCTAGCAACACAACCCTAGACGCGTGCAAGACGAAGATCTACGTGCTTCCCACACTAAGACTAGTAGGGAGTGAGAGGATAAGGCAAGGGACTGTTGGGAACTCTGTTCCAACCCAAGGTCATGTACAACATGGCCTTGAAGAAGAAGCCCTCGGATAAACCAGACTCAATGAGCATAGTGCAGAACACGTCAGCCATGATGCGGTTCCAGTGCTCAGAGACGTCGTTCTGCTTCGGAGTGTAAGGCACATATGTCTCATGTTTGACGCCACGACTCCTAAGGAAAGTATCCGCCTCCTCCATAAACTCACCACCTCAATCAAAACAAAATCGGCAAAGGGGACGGCCACACTCGCGCTCTGCGCCAAGGAGCCAATTACGAATTGCAGCCATTGCATCGCTCTTCTGCCAGAGGCATATGACCCATTGAAGTTGAGAGTAGTCGTCAGTGAGGGTGAGAATATAACGACCATGCTTCACAAAAGAATCAAAAGGTAGGGGACCCATGAGGTCAGAATGGACCAGCTGAAGTTGGTGGGAGGCGCGGGAAGAGGAGACAGGATAAGATTATCTTGCAATGAGCGTAGTGGATGCATTCAGTTTTGGAAGGGACCTGAAAGGTAGCTAGATCAAAGCCAAGAGTAGGCTGTGTGTGAAGCATGCTCTCAATGGCAGTGATATGTACGTGGCGCAGGCGACGGTGGAGGATGTGAGTATGCTGCGGGGACAAAGTGCTCGTGACAAAGACATCCGCCCCATCAGAAGACAGGGATGAAGACACGGAAGACAGACAAGTGACGCACCATTATTCATCACCAGAATCTGCACACAACATCACACGACCAGTCAGAGGTAGAGTGACTGTGACAACACCACAGGAATATAGAACATCCGTACTCATGCGGTTGAGAGCACTGATGGAAAAAAGGTTGAGCTCAAGGCCAGGAACATACAACACATGAGTGACCTAGATGTCACTAGACAGACCCCAAAAACGGACAGCACCAACACCACGAACAGGAAGCACCTAACCGCAACCAGTCCGAACACTCTGGACATTGCCAACGGGGCCAAAAAAATTCAATGAGGACCTCATGCGTATGCTCCCACAGATAGATAACATAGTCACACTCGTTCCGCTAATATCTCATGCACTACAACATCGCATCCAACTTCTGGTTCCAAGAACGCGATGCTTGCTTGAGGCCATACAACAACTTCTATAGCATGTAAACCAGGTGCTCCTGGCTATCCATGACGGACCCCTGTGGTTGCACCATGTAAATCTCCTCCTCAAAGTCACTATTCAAGAGTGTTGTCCTTATATCCATGTGGTGAATCTCAAAGTCTTCAACTTTTGCAATAGAGTGGAGCATGCACATAGAGGAAAGTTTTGCAAGGTTCAATGTTTCAGTGTAGTCGATGTCCTCCTGCTACGAGTAGCCCTTGGCAACAAGCGTTGCCTTGCACTTTTCGAGGTTGCCATCTGCTCCCCACTTCTTCTTGAATGCCCACTTGCACTTGATCACATTGTTTCCAGCCGGAAGCTGAGTCTGCTCCCATGTGCCATTGTGGAGATGTGACTATGTCTCATGTTGTACAGATTGTACCCAATCTGTTACATCTGGTGAAGTGATACTTTCCTTGTAGGATGTTGGCTTATCTAAGGATGTTGCGACTTTATGGTTTATGTGTTATGGTTTTTGTAACATCCAAAAATGGATGCACTCACCAGGCTTATAACACACCCTAAGGGGGCACCAACGAGCTGGTGTTGGGGTGTTGGCGAGCAGTTGGCCCTGTGCTTCTGGCACAACTGCCACAGTTGATGTTGTATCTTGTTTTTTCTCTACTTCTACTGATGAGGTAGTTGCATTTGCTGGATCAGACATTCAAGAGTAGACTGGTCCTCCCACTGTCATAGTGGAAGGGCTAGGAGAGGGGGTTAAGGAGAGTTTCTGCTCTGACTACTTCATTAGCTACTCATTGTGCTTCTTTGCAGATGATGCTGGTGCCGATGACGTTGCTGTTTTTGGAGACTTCCCTTGAGATGATGACGAGGCCTAACCCTCTCAAAGAGGCGGTGGGATTTTTTTGCCACATCGTAGGTAATCACCAACATTTGTGCTCTCTTTGTGTTTCATTTCTGCCACCTCTCCTAGGACACATGCATGTGCATCAAGCTGCCAAATGTACGAAGATGACCCACACTTAGCATCTTGCCAAACCATGCCTCGTATGGTGTCATCTACTCCAGTACCTTGGTTTGGACTGTGATTCTTCATGTAGACTACAATGATCATAGTTTCAGTCCAGAAGTCGTAGGCGAACCGGGCCGCATGAAGCATGAAGAGGAACCAACTCAAAAATTATTTGTTTGGCATGTCCTGCTACACCGTTCCACTATGAAAATTATGGTGCACACTGTTGCACCTTAATTCCTGCTGTTGTGAGGTAGTCCTGAAAGTCCTTGATTAGGTACTCGCCACCATGGTCGTTACAGATCACCTTGTTCTTCTTCCCGGTCTATTTCTCCACCATGGCATTAAGCCCCTTGAACATGTCAAAGCACTCGTCCTTGGAAAGAAAGAAGTACACAGCAGTGTATTGGGTGAAATCATGAATGAGGCCTTGTAAGTGCCTAGGGCCTCCAAAGCTTTGGGTCTACATTGGACCATACAATTCTATGTCAACCAGATCCAGCACCCCCTCTGCACACTCCCTTGCTCCAAAGAATGTCTCACGGTTCTATTTCCCCTCCAAACAGCTGATACAAAACTGCTGCTCAAAGTTGAAGATGATAGGCAGGTTACGCACCATGTGCTTTGCTTCAAGCTAATATAAGACGCGCTTGAAGATATGGCCGTAGCACACATGCCAAACCCTGCCATTTGTTACGTGCACCACTACTCCAAGACTCTGCTCACGTGGGATCGTGGTTGTCTCCAGTAGTCCATACATGTCGCCCTCCTTGGCCGACCTAGCCAACTCTTCTCCACTGTCCTTGTCAAGGATGTAGCCATAGTCATCATCGAAGACGACACGCAGCTCTGTAGTGATGAGAGAGGAGGATGAATGCAACATCACGTACGTACAGCATGCCATGGAAAACTCCCACTTCAATGCCATGCATGATCTCCAATCACATCTCCATAATCCCAATCCTCTCCACATACACCACCCAATCATTAGTCAAAGCAATATGTCAAGGAAGGATGGAAAACAACTGCTTGAACCATTCCTTTCAGTACGTCAGAATTTTGGTGTTGCTTGAGNACGACACCCAGCTCTGTAGTGATGAGAGAGGAGGATGAATGCAACATCACGTACGTACAGCATGCCATGGAAAACTCCCACTTCAATGCCATGCATGATCTCCAATCACATCTCCATAATCCCAATCCTCTCCACATACACCACCCAATCATTAGTCAAAGCAATATGTCAAGGAAGGATGGAAAACAACTGCTTGAACCATTCCTTTCAGTACGTCAGAATTTTGGTGTTGCTTGAGTCATCGTACCATGTATGGTTTGCCTTCTCCACCTGCGACATGTGAGATTTTGCCATGAAAGATTACCGCAGACCACCTTAGCCCTGTTTATGATACCAAAGTGATGTGCACCTGTCTGATTCTGTTAATTTTGTTGCTAACCTTGTTGTGACTGCTCTGTTGCTGTGGATTCTGTTGCCTCTGCTACTAATGCTATGCTGATTGCTACTACTGCTTGCTACTGCTGCTACTCCTTCCGGTCCCTCTTGAACTTGAAGCAATCTTTCTTGTAGTGCCCCTCCTTCTAGAAGTAGTGACACTTGTGTTTCTTCTCGCCTTTCTCGTATCAAGACTAATACTGCTGCTGGTTGTGTGAGTCCATGGTCACAAAAGGTGCTTCATTGCTACTCCTACCAGTGTGCTTTGCTCCATTGGGAAGAAGTTGCACTTGCACCATGTGTGTGCAGATGAAGTCAAGGTCAAGAGTCGGATGTCACTCAAGCGTGTCTCGCACCGTGTTGTAGCTTGTTGGCAGTCCCCTCATGAAGAGGAGGATGAAGCACATCTCTTCCACAGGGTTTTTGATTGCTCTTAATTACTTTGCCATATCCTTTTTCCTATCCAGGTGCACTTCCATCCCTTCACCGCCCTGCATTTCCAATGCCATTATGTTCTTCTCCAAAAGCATGAGGAATGTAGGATCCTTGCTCTCATACTCATTGCACAACGTGTTCCACCCCTACTTTGTAGTAGCCTTGTCACTCCTATTGAAGATGAAATATTGGAGATCATGTTCAAAATCAAACTTCAGGCCTTTTTTCCCTTCTTCTTCCACTCCTCATACACCACTGGTATAAGTGCAAAAGAACCTGCATGAGGTGCACCCTTCTGTAGCATCTTCCTTGCCACCACTTGTGCTGTGGTGATACCTTTTGCCTATGGAACTGGAGCCGGCTCGTTGCCGCTCACCACCTCCCACAATACCCTCTCTTCCAAAAGGAGATGGGTACTGATCTTCCAAAACGTGAAGTTGGCACATCCCTCCAGCCCCTTCAGAGACTGGGCTGCTGTCACGACACCTGCTGCTACAATTGCTGGCATTGGTGATGCTAAGTGCTACCCTTGGGTGGCGGCACTACACCTGCTTCTGCTGTTTTTTCCTCCAACAAATTGTCTTACAAAAACTGACTCTATATGCCAGCCTAATAGGGAATAAACAAACTGAGTCCACCAATGGAAAATTCAGCAAAGAAAACAAAATTCAGATCGACTCATAAAGTAGGGTCACAAACTAGGGATTTTGAAAGATATGCCCTCTTCAAGATAGGGTATGCTATTGATCCTACTCCAACTCAAACGAACCTGCTTGTAATGTGTGTTTCTCCCAAATGTATCAATAGAATGTAAATAGTGTTACACCAATAGAAGTTTAATAAAACTAATCCAATTCAAATATACTCCTTCTCAAATTTGAAAAATAAACAAGAGAGTTATGGTCATTACAAGACAATGATACAATTGACAAAGAAGAGTGAATCCCTGGTCGACATCGTTTTGACTCTAACTCTCAATCCGACACTTGGGTCTTTGCAATATGGGCTCCTTGGAGAGCTTGTCCCATAACTTGAAAATCTTGTGGTCGATTTTCAGATTTGGTCAAGGTTTGTCCCTATCCCGACGTCCTCAAAGGGACAGCCAGCACTGACTAAAACTGGCAGAACTTGGCTTTGATACCATGTGTAGGATCTGAAGGAGAGAGGGAGCCTTGGAGCAGCGAGCATGTGGGACTGGAAGGTGATCAATTGTGCTTGAGAATGGTTATGAAATCGCTTAAAATCATGGATTATGTATGGAGCTAGAGCTTGGGCAAGTCAGGGCTCTCACACGCCACACCACTTGGCCATGGAGGCCAAGGCTCACATACTAGAGTCCACAATCTTACACAACAGAGGAAATTAGCCTATAGATCAGGATAAACAATCACACAGGAACTAGGGAGCTATAGAATACTCTCATGGTACAATCCTAGTAGTCACTTCACCCAAAAATCCAAGGGAAATTTCCATGTGTTCATGACTAGCACACAAGGAAGAAAGGAGGACCTCACCTCACCCAAAAGGCAACGAGAGGTACCTTTTTCCTAGTCAGCACACTCTGACAAGACAGTCCTAAGATCAAGGACCCTTTTGGATATTTCTCCCATGAGGTCTTGAACCTGAAACCCTTGCCTTTCTCTTTTCTCAAGTTAAGGCATGGAGCCGTCGTCGAAGGTCACCCAGACACCGGCAGTAGATGATCTTGGAAACGTAAAATGATCATATCTCACAATCCAGCTGTTGGATCGGCCGGAAACTTGGATCGAAGACATTTTGCCATCTGTTCTTTGCATTGGTGGATACCAATTGAAGATCGGAGTAGGTATCTGGTTGTTTCTTGAAACTTGCTCCGATGGACTGGAAACTAAGCTGGATGACCCAATTCCCAACATAGCCACCAGATAATTTGATCCAGGTCAGTGATAATGCATTCACGAACAAAGTGATGCTCAAAATTTATGTGCTTGGTGCAAGAGTAATTCACACATTCATCTTTTCTACAATCGCACTTGTGTTTAGGTTGTCACAACGTAGAGTGATGCAGTGAATGAGAACATGCAGTTGCTGCAACAAGGGGCAAGCTGAAGAGTTTCACGTGTACCTCCACTAAGGGTCGCATGCTCAGCCTCCCTTGAAATCCTTGCCAAACATCCTTGCGTGCCAACTTTCAGGAGAAAACAGTGCCCCCCGCCAGGAAAATACAACTTCTACGACTGCGAGCATCAGAATCATGTGCTAAGGCGATGTCTATGATGCCATCCAATACAAGTGAGGGGTGTGCTCTAAAGTAGAGACCGAGAATTTGAATTGAGAGAGAGCACATCACACCAAAAGTACGGCCTTGAGGTGTCGCTCCCTGGGATACTGAGAAAACAGTGACAAAAAGTTCACCGCAAATACTACATTAGCACGAGTGGTTATGATGAGGTACATGAGAGAACCAATAGCACTCGGATCTTATGTTATGTCTACTTTTTGTGTGTAAGGTGGGTCGGTGAGAGTCACACTTTGTGTGTTTTGGGCATCTGAACTATTTCACATGTTTTCAATATGAAGAGAGAAATGACAGCCCAAAAGCTCATAGAAAAGATACCTACCGCATCACATAGTGGGTGACACACGCAAAAGGGCCAGTTTTCTCCAAAGTACATCCCAAAACCATTGTTTTGGCCGTCATTTGATTCAAAGTCATTCAAATGTAGAACTGTTTAAACCTGTGGATGTAGAGTTGAAGCAAAACAGAACAGTTATATACGTGCATGGGTACAGAATCGACCAGTGGATGCACAATGCAACAGCATGCATATCGGGGCCAAGGTCAATTCACCGAGAAAAGGGGCAGAGTGCCCAAGCAAGTCTCTGTGATGTTCTGGCAGCTGTCCTGCAGCTTCGGGTGGGTGGATCACTACCCAATAGTGCTCTATTTCCAGTTGGATTTGAACGTACATGTACACAGCTAAGTGGTCACATTTAACTGTGTTTACACATGACAACACATGATACACATGACAACATTCCACTCGTGCATCACACACAACAAGGTCATGTCGCCACTTAGGAGTTGAGTCCGACACTCAGTAAAGGGCGGCTACACACCAATGCACAAATGGAACTGACATTGTGACCCATTGAATATCAGAATTTGGGTCTATCATAAAACTCCTCTAGAACCCACATGCATGTTTGGAGATAGACCAAGGCATGCGAAAGTTTCCGAGGTCCTGCCTCTACCACGAGCAAAACCAAATAATTAAGAACATTGGAGCACAAATTCATAAGGCCACATCATTGGAGCTAGTAGCTTATGCTTGGAGCTCCATAAGTCACCAATGGCGATGTTGATCTTGTGTAGCAAGGCTCCAGCAGCAGCCATTGCAAATAGTCTCCTGTACACGTGTGTGTGCATGTGGAGTAAGGAAAGCAGGCATGCCATGTGTGAAGGGCCACAAATGGACCACAAACAACTCTCCCCCACGACCCGCAGCCAGAGACTCTACACGCCAAGGCAGGAACACATATATGTGTTCCTTCTGCTCCAGCAGTACTGGAGCAGAATCCAGCCCTGATGGATAGAGAGTACAGTGAACAAGGCTCAATCAAGGTCACGAGGACGCATGAAGACAACATGTACGCCGCATTCAAACAGGCTTCTGTTGAGCGCCTTCGTAAGAACATCAGTCCGCTGTGACAAAGGATCCACACGGATCCTATCTGGATCTGTGGTCCGGACATTCAACCTAGATCCGGATCTGGGGTAACAGATCCATGTATTCACAGTTCCTTGGATTCACCAATCATAGATTCAGATGCATTGATCTGGTTTTTCCAACATCGTTGTCAAGAGTGCTGCTTCCTGCGAGGCAGCACTATCGGCAGCATTGATGTGCTAAGTTATTGGATAACATCGCACCATTGATTTACATTGATGTTGCAATGATATACATCAGTGGCTGCATATTCCTAGTACATAGATAGTGGATGATGCTATCGATATTGTGCGGTTGGTCAATTGACAGTTTCCACGCTACGAGGCTAAAAAATGATGGAAATAGTGTTATAGGCTGGAAGTGTGACAGGTTTAAGATGTTTGACAGGCCTTATTCATGTACCCTCCATGGAATCAGGCAGAAAAACATCTTGCCGTTTGAAAATGAAGAAGGAATGTTGACTATCTGAGTTAAGAAATGCAAGTTTACATTCTCTATAGGTGAGTTGAGCTGACACACTTGCCAGGTTTTTTGACTCCCACGTCTCCTCCTCCTTGCCTGGATCCTGGTCAGCATCCGGAAATACAAGCCAGATCCAAAATCCTGGATCTGGAACCACGGATCCGCGTCTAGATCCGGATTCAAGGATAGTTACCGCGGGGCCTAAGATCTGTGTGCAGCCTAAGCTGTGACCACGTGTCCATTCACACAACTTGAATAAGGTCAGTGGCAATTCATTTACGCACAAAGTGATGCTCCACGTTAACATGTTTGGTGCACGAACTATGCATGCCATCATTTTCAGAAGCGGCCTTTGTGTTTTAATTGTCACAACAAAGAGTGATGCAACAAATGGGCGCTCACTCAAGTGATGTAGAAGCTAACAAAACCAGATAGCTTCACACATTTATGCATCGAGTGTGATGTACTTGGTCTCACCAAAGCTCCCAACATGCAGCCTTGCTTTCCGCTCTTCCAAGACATGGCAGTCCCAAAGATTAAGAAGATGAATCCAGTCCGGCTTCGAGCACCTGAGTCTTGTGCCCAGTCACTGTCGGTGAAACCATCGACAATGGCTGTGCTTTGAAGCACAGTCCTATGCTTGGTGTAGAGAGTGCATAGCGGAAAACACGAACTGCGGCCTTGAGGTGATGTTATCTTGCACACTGAGAGAACTAGGACAAACTTCCATTGCAAAAGGCAATAACTGCATGAGTCATTGTGGCCAGTTTTATGAATGAGCCGATGACATGCAAGAAAGTTAGCACCATCCCAAGTTCGGGTGGTAGGTGGGTGAAATCTGGGTGTCATTAGTGACTGGATAATTCCACCACCAATGGTTCGAGTTTGACTTCAATGTGCTCCAAAGGAACGTAGGCCATAAAGGAAGGGACATGGGAGGTCTCTTGGACTAGAGCAAGCCTCCCCCCACGTTGGAGGGCCAGGTGTAGGTAGCCACGAATGCTATGCAAGCAAGCAAGTAAGTGGCAAGCGGCGGAACAAGCCATGGATCGGGAAAAGCTCAAGACTAGAGAGGATGAGCAAGTAGTTGAGACACAGGT